>JAFEJD010004363.1:0-46669 GCA_018296065.1 Blastomyces percursus
CACTGTATGAGTCGTCGGTAGATGGAGAGTTCGTTCAGCCGGTCAGAGGCCGGGAAGGTAATCGAAAGGCGTCAGTATCTGTTTCGGATGCATGAGCCGGGCTGCTCTCTCGCGTCTGGCAGTTAAGTTCGATTCGCTTCGTGTCTGGTCCGGACGAGACCCTGGAACCGGGGCTCAACAGGGGAGGCTCACAAGAGCCCACAATGGCCGCTCTGCTCTTAGCCATCACCTTGATGATGTTACCAGGCTGCACCACGAGGAGGTGGCAGAGTCGGACTTCGCAGCCCCTAACTTAACTCTCTGTTGGTTAAGGACACGGGTATTATATTGCCGCATCACGTGTGTATGCCAAGCAATGGGGCCATCCTCCGGAAAAAATTCATCACAACCTCAACGACATTGCTGCCATTCTTCATCCACGCCAGGATTATCTCGTCCCAGAACGTCTCTCAGCCCATTGTCCGCTACATAAGTCGTCATTGCGCTTTCTATCCCGCCCAGGAGACCCAGTTCATGGGTTCAATTGATGGACTTTCCAAGCGATCTGGTTCACAAGCCGCCCAACAACACCCACTTCACTCACAATGTTCCCCCACCAATCCGCTCGAACTGGAGTTCCGTCCCGTAATGCTTTACGTGTCCTACGACAGCTAGCTTTGGCTGGATCGACCATTGGTGCCATTGGAGGTTTGTTTGCCGTTGGTACTATTACCTACGATATTCACCGCCGAGTCCAGTTTGCCGAACGCATTGTCGAGTCCAAGCGAAGTCTCCAGACGTCATGTCCAAATTACACTGCTGGAGCAGGAGCTGCGACGGTGGCTCAAATGATGGATGCTGCCGAAGCCGGAGAGTTTCTCGGCTTGGCATCCTTTAAGAAGAGAGGCGAGCGCCGAAAGCATGGGCTTGCCGAGAGCACTGATGCGAACTTGGATAGCGCGGATAATATGGGTTCCCCGGAATCCCGCACAAGAACCATGGACGACGGCATTGGGGCATCCAACGAATCCCTCGAGACCGCCCGTCACTCTTCAAGTGTGGTCTCAAACCCTTCCCTTCGTTCATCAACAATCGGCCGTTCTCAAGGTTTGGTTCAAGATCAACCATCATTTTACTTGAACAAATATAAACCGAAATTGAGAAGTGGGAAAGACCTCCGTACTGATCTAGCCTATCCCATGAGCGTTCCCCCTGAGTTTCGAGAAAAACACCAAAATCTACCACTGAGCGACCCTGCTCTCGCCGTCCAGAGACTGCTCGATCATCACTTGTTAGATGAAGCTACTCTAAGGTTCCTACGTGACGTGAATTCGAATCGTAAAGGCAACGAGGAAGCCCGGAATGACATTGCCATCCATCTTTTGTACACAAGTTTGCATAGGAACAGACTGCACCTCGCACAAAAGCTCTTCTACTGGTTTGAAGCAAACGAGAAGGTCAGTCCCACGATATGGGAGATTATGCTATTGGCGATGTGGAAAAACGGGAGGTTCGAATCGTTGGCCACTTTGTACCTGAAATATTCGAAAGAGTTTGAACTCACCCCTGTTCTAATGCGGGTGGTACTTAAATCCCTGATAAGCTCACACCGATTGTCTGAGGCTAAAACTGTACTATACAAATATATCGGACATGATACCGATTGTGGCGCGTCCGGTATATATCTTGGAGGTCTATGGAGCAGAACTCGAAGCATCGTGCTCGTGGAAACGCAATTTCGGAAATTGCTAGACACCTTGGCGTCCTGTCGAATCTCTCCTACAGAAAAACTTTTTGACCCCCTACTAGGCGCATATGTCGAATTTGGAATGGCCGACAAGGCTGACATGCTTGTTAAAACCATGACAGACAAATACAATATTCCGCTCAAGACGCGAACCTTAGGACTCATTGCATATGGAAAAGCAGTGAGCTGTGATTGGGATGGAGTGAAAGCTACCCTGGCACGGATGCATGACCTTGGACTGTCAGCAAAAAATCCATTTAGATTCACGCAGATGTTTCACCGCGTCTTCCTTGAGTTTTGGATTGCAAACTCTGGAGATATGATCTATCAATTTGTTTTTGATGCGATCAATACATATGGACTTGTTCTTGATAAACTACTTTTCGATCAAATTATCAAAGCCTTTATACAGAAAGGGACTGTGGAGATGGTGGAGGAAATTTTGCAAACAGTCAAAGAGAAACGCTGGAAGCTCAAGCTGGAACGACCGTACTTCATGGAATTGCTGCAGGAAGCGCGTCTGTCTGCCAAATGTAGCCCCGCTGGTTTATGGCGAATGTTCCGTGCGACTGAACAGAAATATGGCTACGCTGCCACATCACGCCAGGTGTTGGGATATGATGCGACGTCCTTCCCAGTCATTGAATCGGCAAAGAAGCCCAATTCAGAAGAAACTGCAGCCATGTGGCGACGAGCGATGTCTATGCCTGAGTCTTCAAGGCATATTAGACAGTTTACACCGTTACATACACAGATGATGTATTTCATAAATGCGGGAAAACCTGAATTATCCCTGACCTCATTCCAGGACGCTAAAAAATCCGGTATGGTTATGAAACACCTACACCTGGATTTGGCCGTCACTGCCAGCATTCTACTCCACGGCGATACACGGGATGCGAAGGCAATTCTGCAAGAATTTGACCCCCTTCAGCTCCCCAGTAAGCCTGTTACATCGCAATTCTTCCAGGCCATATTGCGAGCAAACGAACTGGACGAGATAGAAGCAGTTAAATTGGCGGTCTTGAACTATTACCACATCCGACAACAGAAACTCATGCCCGTTAAGCACCACGCGGCATCCACCATCGCAGCTCGACTCCTCGATATCGGCAATAATGCTGCAGTCCTCGAACTGTTCCGGACAATCAACAAATCCAAATACATTGCGTTCTCGCCATTTGATCCGGTTGCGATAAAATTCATCGCTCGGGCATTTTATCGCACAGGCAACTTCGAAGGTGTAAGATGGGCGATATTTACAGGGCTCAAACGACCTTCCGCAGTCAACCGTGCCCTTTGTGATGAGATCAGTTTCATGGTTTCAAAATCAAAGGATTACTTCCCCCTGCCAAGCAAATACACCAGAGAAAGCTTCGACCGGGAGATAGCCCATATCGCGAAACTGGCACGGATTCTGCGCCACACATTCAAGGCTAGGAAGTTCGGGCCGGATCGCTTTATTTCGTTCCCGGAAGCCATTGAAGTATTGAAGGATAATATCCGGAAGCCTGATGCGACCGGTGACTCTGGTAACGGCTTGGAGAAGGGACCACAGCTCAAGGGGTATAAATTTGAGGACTTGCGATACACGGATTATATTGTCGGGAAATGGAAAGAGCGGGCGGAATTGGAGAAATGTTTCTCGCCGGATGCGGTTGAGGAACATGATTGGAGTGAAATTGGCGTCTTCGCAGACGGAGCGGAGGACTCTTTCGGACAGCCATTGGCGGATGAATGAGGGCGGCCGGGCGTCATATGAGCCTTCTCTTTTCGTTTGCCTGTATATTGTCCGAGTAACCTACAAACTACCCTGGCGTTGGTAATGGTCATTTCTTTTTACATATCTACTCACATTCATGTCTATTTTCCTACATACATGTACTAGTATGCAAGGTTGCGGGTTTTCTTTTGCCTCTCTTTTTGTTCTTTAGTGGAGGAAACTAGTGGCTGGCTGAGCCTCATAGCTTCCGCTGCACTGGGCCTGTCAAAAAAATTGGCAGGCTGGTGCTTCCACTACTGTACGATATGTTTCCACCAGAAAGGCTAGATTACTTTCCATGATGAGACCATTCTGAGTTTGATATTGTAATAAATAAAAGTTCGGCTCTAGATCTCTCTCCTGTACGGTGTTATTTGCAGCCCTTGTTAGGTTTTTCTATTGTTAGTAAAGTTAGCATGGTCGCGGTGGCACCACCAGTCAGTCGAGTCGTACGAGTCCCCCGTCCCAATCGAACAATCACATGCTCGCCACTAACTGTGCCAAGCTCATGACTAAGCACACATGCTCTGTTTTAAAGACCCTTCCGCCAATCATAGCCCGTAGCCTGCCACTGTTACAATGTTTTACGTCCCTAGCAAAAGTCCTCTAGGCAAATCTATTCTCGTCTCAACTCCCGATTCCTGGCCCGCAGCCCCCTATATCTACCTCCCAGAAATTATGCCGCCTCGCCTCCCCAGCATTAGACGCTGCTAATATACCTTTCTAACCTCAGCTCGCGCAGGAAAAAAAATTCGCTAATTCGCGATCCAAGAAGCATGGCCATACCTCCCCGATTACCTAACGGCAACGGCGTCCTCAAGACCCCTAGAGTGTACTCGGATGAAGGCGAACGGCGGCGATGCGAGCACCATGAGGCAGACGTTGTGATAGTGGGCGCTGGAATTGCTGGTTGTGCACTGGCCGTCACATTGGGAAAGCAAGGGCGCAGCGTGCTTCTCCTCGAGAGGTCATTGAAGGAACCAGACCGCATCGTTGGCGAGCTATTACAACCGGGAGGCGTGCGGGCGCTGGAGAAGCTGGGGTTGAGACATTGTTTGGAGGATATCGATGCCATTGAGTGCTATGGCATGAACGTGATATATCATGGGACTGAGGTTCCTATCCTGTATCCCAAGGATGAGCAAGGCGCGCCGTTCAAAGGCCGCTCTTTTCATCATGGCCGCTTCATCATGCGCCTACGCGAGTCGGCGAGGGTGACGCCTAATGTCACCATCGTTGAGACTACCGCTGTCTCGGTCATCCATTCATCAACGGATAATGAGGTGCTGGGTGTCCAATGCACCACTGATGGGCAGAAAGATTACTTTTTCGCCCCACTGACATTCATTGCGGATGGATACGCTTCCAAATTCCGCAAACAATACCTACCTACAACACCCCGAGTGAAGTCGAAATTCTGGGGCCTGGAGCTCATAGACGCAGAGCTTCCCCGGAAGAATTTTGGCCATGTCGTGTTACCTGACGGCCCTCCTGTTCTTCTATATCAGATCGGCACACGTGAGACGAGGATATTAGTCGACATCCCTGAAAACCTGCCCTCCGCATCGGTACAGAACGGCGGCGTCAGAGGCCATCTGCGAAGTGTTGTCCTGCCCTCCCTCCCCAAATGCGTGCAGCCATCCTTCGCGAAAGCACTGGAGAAAGGCGGCCTACGGTCCATGCCCAATTCTTTCCTTCCCTCTACCACAAACAAGACGCCAGGCCTGGTATTTCTGGGCGATTCGTTAAATATGCGACACCCATTGACCGGAGGTGGGATGACGGTTGCGTTCAACGACGTTGTCCTACTCCGTGCCCTCCTCAGCCCCGAAAACGTACCCGATTTCACCAATAAAAAACAGGTCCTGAAACAAATGTCCAAGTTTCACTGGGAACGGAAGGGACTGACAAGCGTTATTAACATCTTGGCGCAAGCTTTGTATAGCCTCTATGCTGCAAATGGTATGCATACTTTTCATTTATCTGTACCCACCTTTTTCGCTTCCCCTGGACCCCATTTCTCATTTCTCTGGGCGCTTTAGTAGAGATATCGATTGTCCCTCCTAACCTACCTATCTTTTATACAGACCCCTACCTCAAAGCCCTCCAACTAGGCTGCTTCCGCTACTTGCAAATGGGTCTGGTAGACGGCCCCATCGCCCTCCTTGCAGGTGTCACCCCACGTCCATGGGTCCTCCTCAGACATTTCTACTCCGTCGCTTTCCTCTCGATATGGCATTTCGCTCGCAGCCAGCCGACTTACATGTTTCCCGTAACTTTCTTCGAATGTTTTATCGTCTTCTGGACGGCTTGTCGAGTTATTTTTCCATACATATTCGCTGAGGTTCGAAGTTGAGAAACAAAGCAAATAAAATAAAGGCTCCTTCAAAAAAGAGAAAGGGGTGTTTAGATGCTCTGTATAGGGGCCTCGGGTGTGTGTGATTGACCTTTTCCCAATATTCCTTATAACCAACCGTACGTATATGGAGATGGATGGCCTCATTACAGCGAGCGGAAAGAGATGGACTGTCTCGCTCAATCACCTCTGCATCATTCTTGTTCTTGCAACTTGCTTTAAGCTCCCTTTGCAGATTTCCGTACGTGTAACTATATATTCCGTTGCTTTATCTGGTTTTCGGTGCATATGCGTGGACTATGTTTCCACCCATATCATCCCTCTAACCCTACTTTTCTCTTCAATACGCCCAAGTTTTTAGGCTTGTTTTTTTATGTCTAACTTAGCCTATATCTTGTTTAATGACTTGCATATTTTCTTTTCATTTCATGTTCTTTTCTTTTTTTCCCTATTTACTCACACCATGTATTATTTAAAGATATTCCCCCGCTCCTCCGTCCTGTTCTCACCTCTTTTCTATTTTCTTTTCTTTTTTCTCGAGTCTCCTATCTATGATTGTATTTATTTAAGCCATAAACTTCTAGCCCGGATGTATTTTCCATATGTTACGATAATAAACTTAGTTAATGCACCACCGGGATGTTTGAAATATGACGGCGCTATGTATCACAATCTCTTGACCTTCGTTGCGACATAATGAGCATTGTATGTAACGTAAATCTAAGTTTTTGACTAACTTATACATCCCTTCGTTCGTTGCTTCAATTCACTTCATGTTCACCTTGTAGCAGCATACTTATCTAATTCATCCTCTGCTTGTTCCTTCGTTGGGGAATAAAGAGGATGGGCGTATATAAATATATAAACTCCACCTGGAAAGTAGTGAGGAAATCAAAGGGGAAAATAATAAATTTAGAACTTTGTCATTTTATAGTTTTATTGTCAGCTACTTGGGACAAAAGAGCTCGATCACCACCAGTAAACACTGGAGGAAGAGGGACTGGAATCACACAGGAGAGCTAGCCTTGGTTGACATTTATAATTTGTGATGTTATATTCTTCGTAACTATAACCCCTTCAGCTAGACGAATTTAAATGCATAGTGAAAAGTTTTAGAAAAAGTAGAATAGAGATAATGTTAAAACAACTAGAGAAAATTAAAAGAACACACGCACAACAGAGGGAAAAAGTAAAAATAAAATCAAAGGGAAAATGAAAAACGCCCCGAGGTTATCTTTATATAATGGTGATATAGAGTAATAATAGTAGAAACCAAGTTAAGTGATGACATAGAAACATAGCAAAATGAAGATAGAAAATAGTAGAAAAAAAGAAAGAAAAGAACATAGGTACAACAAGCAATTTTGACACGAATGGGCGGAGTGACGAATGACAAACAATGATATACCTGTAAAATCCAACTTGAAAAGGAGCAAAAAAAGGGACAAAGAATATCCGACAAGGAAGCAGATACACACGCTGACACAAGAACAATCAATCAGGAACAAAAATGGAATTGGATAATCATGACTAATGCGCGATGTAATATGCTAAGAGTAAGTCATGTTTTCAAGCGCAAGGAGGACACCGGTATGAGATATGAATAATGTACGGTACTAAAGAGCAAAAACAGCAGAGGGGATTCAGGCCAAGGGGGAAATCCGACCCTGAAGAGCTGCGGCAAAAATCAAGTTTTCAATAAAAAAAGACATCAAGAAATTTCTTCAAAAGGAGGAAGAGAAAAAAAAAAAAAGGAAAAAAAAGAACAAACTCCCACATCTGAATAGACAAAGAAAAATGAGAAGGAAAATTCTTTGGCTCTCTTCTGACTCTTCGCAAACTAAAAAGGAAAAGGAAAAAAAAAAAAAAAAGAAGAAGAAACATGCCAAAAAAGATCTCAAATCTCAACAAAAACGGACTCGTTTCATGACTCTGCAGAAAGAGGAAATGTATAGTTATGGAAAGTAAAAGAAAAAAGACAAACAAGACAACCGAGGTAATCTCTCCCAGAGATATTTTCTTTTCTATTCCTGACCCTTCCTTTGCATTTCTCCTTGCTGCTATTTTCGTGAGCTCTGCTCACTTTGCGACCAACATCCTTCTCGTTCTCCTTTGAAGCATGCTACGCAAGTAATCCTCCTTCTGGTCGACTAACACGAATGGGGCGGTGAACCGACGGTAGGATATCTCTCATGCGTTTTGTTGCCTTTTTTTTGCTCACAAGATAAATTACACTCTAGTAGCGTATTGATACACATGAATAGATATGACATAAAGCTAAACAGCCGCATGTCATGCGTAGAAAGGTGGTTGATATCACGCCTTGCTTTCAAGAGTGAGTCACTTCGTAGAGACCTCGTACCGTCGAGTGAGGTTGACGAAATAAAATGAGCTTCCTCATCAGAGGCGAGGCAGAATTAGTAAGTCATTGGGCGGCATCTCTTTTTTTGGAAGCCGACATTTAGTGGTTTCTTTTCAAGGTATCGTACAGCTCATTGGCAGTAACTCTAAGGAGCAAGCACAAAGTAAGAAATGGCGGTTAAGTTTGCTGATGAAAACTGAGCCACCCCGGCGATAATAATCATGAAATCACATCCACACGTATCATAATCTGAAGTGAGGTCGCAATGTCCGCAGCTCAAATAAATATTGCCCCACATCAACCACCTTTCCTCAATGACACATCGGTTGGGAGAGGCTCGACGCCATTGGAAAGATTATGTTCTGGTTCTGCGGGGGCTTTGTTCCCCTTTTTGTTCTTCCTCTTCGTAATTTGCCAACCAGTAGAGCCTGATATACCATGGTGACGATGCTCAGTTCCACCGGCTCCGTTAGTAGACGATGGCACGCCATTGGGTTTTCGATGGTGGGCGTCTGTCTGCTTCTCTTTATTATTGTCTGACTGATGGTGAGTGATGACAGAATCGTAGCGCCCCCGCTGTCTGTTCCTGTGGTTCGATCCATTGGTTTTTTCAGAATCTACGCCATTTGCTCGTCGTTTTGTAGTTGGTGAGGCAGTTCGCGTTTCTTTTACCGGGGAGAGAGCAGACAAGTGATTACCTGACTGGACAAAGTTATCATATGGACCATGGTGCTCTTTTTCAAGCAGTCTACTTTCCGCACTATATGTGTATTGTTTTGGTCCCTTGTAATGGTTCATTTTCACCTTCCCGTGTGAATCCGGTGAGCGGCCGGTATCGGATACATGATATCTTTGGAGCCTTTCTGACAAGGTGAGGTGACCATTTAGCGAAACACCCTTAGTGCTGGAAGGATCCCAACCGTTCATCTGAGGTTGCGACTGATTAGCTTGTCCACCCCGTCCGAGGGTCTTTTCATATTCCTCGCCATAGGAGACATGGTCTGGCAGCCCTTGAGAGAGAGTATCTGATGCACTACCCGGAGTATCAAACGGCCTGTCCTCGGATGCCGAAGTGCTGAGACTCATGGGCGCAAAATTATCCTGATTTTCGGCTGGCAGCGAGTTGTGGCGGTCGCCAATCGGGATGGAACCATCAACGATGAGCGGATCTCGATCCTTTTGGGACTTGGATCGACCGCAGGGCTGATTATTTTTTGAACGCCGGCTATGGTCATGCACGTGGGCATATTCCGCGGAGGGGCTGGTCTTTTCAGTAGAAGTCCTCATGGTATGATGATACTCTGCTTGATTCCGGAGGTGTGAGAACAGCCCGCTATTTTGGATTGCCAACCCGGTGGCAATAGAATGGGGAGATGTCATTGGGAGATGAAGGGTTGTCTGAGATTGAGGGGAATCTCCTAAATAATAACCAACGTACTCTGAGGCGCGATTTTCGTCAATATATGGTCTTGTAAACATAGGAATGCCGTTGGCGACAGGTGCTTCCGTTTCAGCACCTGCTCTCTTTGGAGAAGCTGGTGGAAGTCTTGAGATTGGCGTATGAGGTGTTTCGCCTGGAGGAACGGACTGGTATATATTCCCAAAGTTTTGTACCACTGGAGATTGCAAAGGCCGTGCTGGTTGAGACTGAGCTCGCAGAGACCCACGAGGGGAACCATTCGCAACCGAGGATCGTCGATGATTACGACGAGCGTCAGAGGCGGCCGCAGCCATGGAGGGCGATGGTGGGTCTGTGTTGGTTCCCTGGGAAGTGGGAAGGGATATTGGGATGAAAGAAGGGTTATAAAATACGTGCTGCCGAACAGGGGCGCTTAATGGCGGGTGATTTACGGTTCCCGCTCGGGCTCTTGAAATTTCATCTGGGCCAGATGGGTCTTGCTGTTGAAACGGAAACTGCAGATACGGCTGTCGAAGTAGTGTGGCAGGTGGCCTGCCACTAATGAGAGCTTGATTTTGAAGTTGCATTCGCAATTCCTGCTCTTGAGCTTGCAGAATTTGTATTTGCTGATAAAGATGGTCATGGAGTAGGTACTGCGCCTGCTGCGCTTGTTGGACTTGTAGTGCAATATCTGCCGCGAATGATGGATTTGTATGTCGAGCGTTGTTAGGACGGTTCGCACTGCTAGAAGGCCGGCGGCCAGTGTTTTGTCCCCGATTATAGTGATTACTATGACGGCCTCCTCTGCCTCCCCCTCTACCCCCGCGCGAAGAAATAGCAGGGGTAGGTGCGAGTATCGGTCGTGGCTGAGGTGGCGGTCTTTCCCAATTGCGTTCTTCCTCAGGAGGATACTCATATTGCTCACAGCACTCGTCTAATTTTCCTTCAGATACTGCAGCAAACGCCCGCCGTAATTCCATATGCAATCCACGGAAAGAGGTATCATCTGCAGTATTGCCAAGATTCCGCGATGTATTGAACGGCTCCTCCACACAGAGTCGATTATTCTGTAGCAGATGCCAGCCTTTCCCTTCCTTCGATATCAACGTACCCTTCCGGACTGACATGACTTTTGTTTCATAATCAATTTCATGCCCATAATACCGAAAAAACTGGAAGAGAAGTTCGCCCAAGGACAATTTGTTCTCCTTCCCGAACCCAGCAAGCTTTTCGAGGTCATCGTCAAACAACGAACCCGAACCATCCGTATCATTAGTATTTTTGGCACGTCTTTCTTGTAAACTAGGTAAGATGGGAGGAATCCTCGTTTGGAGAAAGTTAATTATCAGACATATCCATGTATAGGAACTTAGAGTTCCACCAAGAGCTAAAGAGATATTGAGTCAGCTGCGTGCCAACAAGCAGGGCCTAACCGCTAAGAACGACTTACCGGCATCATTCAGTATCCGTCTTTTAGTCCAGTACTTAACAATCATTGCTAACTGTCGTACTCGTTCATCGATCTCAACATATGTCCTGATCATTCGGGTATTCTCGAGAGCAAGGGTGTTGTTGACGTTCATATCGCATGCCAAGCGCAGTTCGGGATCCCAGATTTTCACAATCGGAACTCTTGCATGAGAAACGCAAACAACTCGCTCCATACCACCTGGAGAGAAGTGTCAGCTGATGTAATGCCAGGTAAAATCATCTAGGGTCCAGTTCACACTTTTTACAAGAAAGTCAGCCAGCATGCAAACCTTCTCAAGCTCCTTGTAGGTTGTAGTAATGCAAATGTCAACTAGGACAGTAGAAAAATTAGCCAACTGCATCCATTATTTCCGTCCTCACAAATCCTTACCATCAGAATCACTTGAACAGAGCTTGTTCCCAGATGATCCAAACACATGAACTCGAATGTTGTTCCCCGGCCATTGTTTATTCAGCAATTTTTCCAGCTTGTTCACAAACTTTGACCGTCTCTGTTCGCTTTCCTCAGAAGGCAGCAACCTATCATAAAGTTCTCTCATATCGCTAGTGAGCTTTTTTTCGTCAGCGGGATCCAGTTGTTCCTTGAGCGGGCCCGATTCCCTGGGTAAGAGTTCGCTCCCCAGCGAATAAGGAATCCGCCGGCGGAAATGGGCCATCCCAGTTTCATATTTACAACCTCCATAGGGCCGGCGTAGTGATGGGAGTAGGTGCGTAGACTCTGAGTGGGTAGATCGTGGAGAACTGCTCCTGCGGTTCGGTGAGGGGGATCTCGAGACGAACTGGAGGTCGCGAGGGTGGTGATAAGGAGTAGACGGTAATGAGCTCGAGTGTTGTGAGGTAAAAGAGGGTTTGGGAGGAATGTGCCGCGAAAGGTCGGCGGGGATGGCCCACGCCATTTCGGAAGTTGTAGTAGACGCTATCGGTGAGACGTCACCTGTGATGTGAGATGATACGGCATTCCCATAGATACGTGATTTCATAAGGGGACCGCAACGGTATCAGCCAAACTGTCCACTTCCCCAAGTAATCAAACAACAAGGAACCCAAGCCTCAGAGAGAAATTGCGTTCGGTCCCAGCACTAGCCCCTACAACGTAGAGCCCAAAGACAACTGTCACCAGGTGGCCCGCAGAAGAAGCGCTAAGATAGAAATTTTCCCCGAAAATCAAAAACAAAGGAGATAATTCGCCAGGTTCGATATATATTGGGTTGTAAGTAGGAGCTTGTGTAGGTATCGTTGGAATAAACCAGAGCGACTTGCTGCGAGGGTGAGGGCGAGAGATCGCGAGGGTCCTGTGAGCGACTGCTTCAACACGTCCCGGTCGCCAGAAGGTATGACAGCCAGTGTCAACGATGGCCTTCCGTTCAAATAATCAAATCAATACCCTAGTACAGACGAACGTAAAGTAGAGTTGTAGCCCCTAATTGGTTTCGCGGGGATGGGGAAGGGCCCGTCCGATATATCGGCGAGAAGACTAGTGAAGTCGCTATGAAAAACCGACCACGACCTTTTGCCAATATATCTGGTTGTTGCCACAAAATATATGTAGCTAGACTGACTTTTACACGGTCGAAAACCTGAGGGCTAAAATAGAACGCTATTCCGCTACTGTAGGAGTAGGGCACCGGGGCGGGGGACTCAAAGGGACCGTTGATCGGCAGCCAAGATGGCGTAGAAATTGTGCACAGGGAATCAGGAACAGGAAGATGCGAAAGACCGATGGCAACAAGACGTGTATACAGTGACGTGGGTAATAGACAGTGAGAGGGAGGTTGGAGGGCTAGAAAGGAGTATAGAATGACGGCGTCGAAGGAGGACGATGGAGGTTGAGGGATGGTTGTATGGAGGCTGATTGATCAAATTGAATGAACGTTTATTACGCCTCGTATCAATGGTATGGTATTGGTGGTATGGTACGGGGCGTCCGCTACGGAGGGAGACAAGACAGACAGAGAGAACCAGTGGTGCTAAACCGCTTCGGGCTGTCGGGGGCAACGATTCGCCTGCAATTTGGCAGGACAGATCGAAATCGCTCGTAGGGAAATGCGGTATGGTACGGTACGGTATGGTATGGTCAGCCAAGGGGAATACCTCCGCACCTTCCCAGGGTCAAACACAATCCAAAGTACCCCTCCGTACAGGTAGGTATTGGTCTAAAACGCGGTCGAAACCTTGCAACGAGCCATGGTTCACATCTCAACGGAGGATTCGTTGCTTGACGATTCCATTGATGGCTTTTGGCTGGGTGGTAATCAATACAAGAGCAGGCTGGTCGGTAAGTAAGAAAGAGCTAGCCCTGGCTGAAGGCGAACAATGTACACTGCCGCCCGTCGCCTTTGCCGCCCTTCGCCTTTGCCGCCCTTCGCCTTTGCCGCACTTACAGAGCTTATCGTGAGGAAATCACTGCTGGACTGAAGCTGCAGCCCCAGGTTACGACAGGAAGAATGGTTTCTGTATGCCGAGTCCGTGACCAAATATACTTAAAATGAAACTCTGATATTGGTAGCTAACTACCTACAGGTTTACATGTGTACTATACCATCCTTTTGCCTACGTCCCCCACAGAATATCTCTGGCCCTATAATTATCATTCTACTTCTGTTCAGAGAAAAGAGAATCCGCTTTCCGCTTCCCGCTTCTCTGTGTCCGTGGATGCTGCTTTTGATGTACAGGACATATGCAGCGTTTATCCTGCATTGTCTGCATTCTGATGCCCCTGCTGGCTTGCAATGGGGATCATTTAAACTATCTGGAGCCCATCTCCCTACGCCATCTCCTATTTCACTCTTTGCTTTTGCTCGCCAGACATCAACCAATTGGCAGACTTGGCGCTTGCGACAGGTGGGCAGTCTCCAGCAACACTTTCAGTTAATGCTCAGGTCCAATTGCAATTCTCGACTGATAAACTACGTGACCGTAGATCAGTTGGCAATTTAAATTTAACAGAAAAGGAAAAGGGAAAAAGAGCGCTCTGAAAAGATAACTACGTCAAGCATGATAGCTCCTGGACCGCGTGGAATGTTTTGAGTTCATGTTTCCGCACCCTTCATGATTCATTGACGTATATTTCTGTTGGAGGGGCTTGGCTTGGATGGTTCGTCCTCTTCTACCAGTATGGCAGAGGGGTGAGAGAGCTCTTCTACCCCAGTAGTCTAACATATTCTTCCATATATAAACTCCCGCGAGCCATGGCTCCGAATAAATGTTTAATTTTTGGCCCCTGTCCGCCGGTAACCATATACCGGACAAGATATATACTCCATCGTTTGATCTCCCTGTGCGAAGAACGGACAATAGATCTAGCTAGCCACCTGAAGCAGAATGAGCATGAACATTTTGCAAAAGCTCGATGATGACGATATGGGTATTTCGATGAACCCGCCTTCGAACCTCGAAACTCTAATCAATGCCTTAAACCAACAACGGAAAAGAAGCATACATAATAGTTATTATTAAGAAGTTTTAACTTTGACACCGCTTTCAGCAACTTCTCTGGCGCCATAATTAAGTTACCCCAGAAAATAAATCTAGCTGGCTCAAGAGCTTTCTTCGTTTTTTTTCCCCATGATACGCCTTGACAATGCGACTGAATGCATGGTTCGTGGGGGCTAGAAAATACTCTTATAAATTCCTAAACCTCCTTTTTAAACCTATCCTAACCCAAACGATATGGCACATAAAACGCACCGAAGACTTCTGGCTGTACAACCCGGCGAGACACAATAATGGCTTGTTTATATCACTAACCCCAGTCTCGCCGCTTGACAGGTTGTGTTTCAGACGCCATTCAGCCCCCTTGTAAGCCTCTTATGGTTCCCATACGAAGGGTTTTGTACAACTCTCTGTGCCTCCACAATAAATTAGGGGAAGAAAATACAAATACAAAACAATAAATGTAATTATAAGAAGGGAAAAATAAATGGCCATTTGCGAAGTAACTAGAATTCTTATCGGGGAGAAACAAAAGAGGAACAGTGACTTGCCTTTGTCCCAACCATCCCATCCAGGTAGGTATTCCGCAAATCAATCTCCCTTGCCTCTCAAACCTCAAACAAGATAGCGCCGAGCATAGATCATGAATCAGTGGCGCATCAGCTCGCAGTCCAATCAAGCACTGCCCATCAGCAGGGAAGGCCTCGAAAAGAAAGAATAAAAGAAGAGGGGAGGAAACCGAAACAAAGAGGAAGGTAACTATCAACAAGAAGAGTACGCTTTTTATGCTTCAATTCATGAGGCATAGGGCGTGTATAAGCTTTCTTTTTCCTCACAAGAAGCATATTTCTTGTTTCTTGTTTGTTTTCAGCAGTCCGTTTCGTTTCTCCGAAAGATTCTTTCGGTTGAAGCCATTTAAAATGTTCAGCAAAGTATCTGGAGAATACTAAAGCATTATAGGTATCATTTACTCGTCCAGTTTAGTTTTTTTATTATTCACGTGTGTCTATTTAACTGGAGATCTAACTATTAAATGTCAACCAAGGCTAGCTCTCCTGTGTGATTCCAGCCCCTCCTCTTCCTCCAATGTTTACTGGTGGTGATTGAGCTCTTTTACCCCAGTAGCTGACATTAAATAGGGGTAGTACTCGAGGTACACCGACAAGCAGCAAACCAGATTACATGCCAACACCTAGATACATGCTTGCAACGACCAGTTGAGATGTAAAAGTCGCCGGAAGAAAATATGTCACATCACTTCTTCCTTCTCTGTGTCAAGCTATCGTCGACACTCGCGCAACCGGGTCGGTCGTCGCCAGGAACCTTTCGCTTTTGGTTCGTGGTTCCTGACATGATCCCACACTGCCCATGTTCGACGATCCTGCTTGTCAACCTCCAGGGTCCTCGATGCCTGCAGGCCGGGGAGATCCGATCAACGAATGACCTGCTGTTCCCTAGATTTCACAGGCAAAACTATGTTGAGACGTCAGGCGTTGGCTTCGACTCTGCAGTCCGACGGATGGGAAGCCTTATATGCGACAATGGCAACTCGTCTCCCTACAGTCGGCTCATGGGCGCCTCGTTATTACTCTACCGACAAGAATGGGATTCTCTTTACTCGGCTTGTCTTAGACCTGTCCGGGAAAGTGAACCCTCCGGGCCAGCTTCTCAATCACAGCACACGATAGTACTTCCATGTGATACTTTCAAGTCTTCTCGTTTCGTCCGTCAGGCGTCACGATAGCCTCCCAAAGTTATCTACTGTATGGCCTATGGCAGAGATCGAAGAGTTGTTTCTCTAGTTTGATATGGGCTGTTTGTCCGTCCGTTTGCTAAATCATGATAAGTTGATTTGAAGAATAGAGAGACTGCTGTCTGATGAAATATATCTGTCCAAGGTGCATCAAGGAAGCGCCTATTGTGCTCTGCCATGAGATCTTCAGGGAATCCCCAATTAGCACACTATCTCAACAAAGATCGCACGAGGCCATGGCAGGGCCGAAGTCATTATTTTCGTTTACGGTATGCATAAGATGCACATGTACTTGGCAAATTTATCAGTCCGTCAGGATCATGTCATGACTAGGGAAGCGGAAGTATAGCTGGTTGCCGAAACATATGCACGTCATCCACCCACCGATGTATGTACTACCGCATGTAAAGCGTTAAGATTTCAAGCCTTTCTTACTAGTTACAGCTTTTAACCGAGTGATTAATAGCTGACAAACATGCTCAGCAGCTCAGCCATCCTTGCGATTTTGTCAACGCCTCCCCTTCCGATAACTAGAGCTCGGCCTGGAGTTCGTATGTAGCTGTTGCCGGCGGCTCTATCATATTCTGCCTCTTTCAGGGGAACGACAGGCCGTTATGTCACTCTCGTGCTCGGCATCATCTTTCAGTAACTTGCCCAGTTTAAACCTGGAAACACCCTCGTCTGCATTGACAGTGATACAAGAGCTTTCGGTCATTTTCGGGAGGGTATGCCCAGGTGGTTCATAATCCAGAATGTAATCAACGTTTCCTAAAACATATCAACCATCAGAGGGCCACGGAGAGTGGCTGCCCACCGATCAGGAAGAACTAATCATTCAAGCACTCATTGATCCATGTCCAACAGGCAGGTAAACAGGTTCCGGAGCTTTGCCATAGCTTTAACCACCAATTCAGGGTCTCTGCAGCTTCAAGGAAAGTAAGGAGCTGGCCCTAAGGATATGGCCTACCCAGAAGCTCTCCTAAGAGAGGCTACACTTAGAAAACCCATCGGAACCACTATCTTATGCTGTCCTGGCCAATGTTCCATTCAACAAATACTATGGATCCTCCCGCGTCGTTCACCTAGCAACGGTAGCGAAAATGAGTTATATCCTCTGGGTATGTAGTTGTGTATTTAAATAGTAGCTGTCGATGGTGAGGTGAGCGCACGGTGTCTGATAATGCTGAATTATTTTTCTCATAACAAATTCTAGTTCACACCTGTTTTGCATAATGGCGTAGCTGTGATGATAGAAAACGAATTACCACTTTTTTTCCAAGAAAGGAGTAATAACTTGTTATAACCAGAATTTTAATTCATAGAAATTTTTTCCATGTGCCTATAAGAATGCCTGCTCTGCTGAATTTGAACTGATGTATTGCACATGCACAGTACATGCACAATTTAGCGCATCTTAAATGCGTTGGAAAAGTTCATGTCAATATTAGATTTAACATAAACACTTAACCCTAGAGATAGATAAATAATTGACATCCAAAATCAGAATAAATTAGACAAATTCCCGCTTCTGTAGAATATCCCGAGAATAAACAGAAATATTCGCTTCCATGTAACTCGTATCTCATATATAGTCGTTATACATTGCTCCAAAACTTGAGCGCTCCTGTATTATAATCCAACTTCGACATTTTTTCTTTCTTTTTTTCCCCGTAAAATCCAAAGGGTGACAGTTTTTAGCAAATATCTTGGACAGTTGGGGCTCTCGGGTGTCCAGATTGATGTGATGCTATTCGTACTGGTCGAAGCCCAGCCGTTAACGAATCGTTCGCTCCTTTACCGATTTGGAGGTCATAGAAGCACGGAATTGCAATTTCCTCTGTGCTACGTTGGCGAATTCGCATCGGCCTGCTTTTCCTTTCCCCTCCTAAGAAAAGAGTCGAGCTTTGATTTCGCCCAGATTGAGGCATCTTGAAATATCGGGTTGATCTTGCTAGTTATCAAATACGAGTAATCATAAAGGACCCAAGCCAGTAAAACTGCCGCGGTCACTGGAAGAGATATTGCCCAGTAAACCCAGAATTTATCCGACATGGCAAAGGTTTGTTTTCCCGTGTCTTCGTCAACGGAGAAATCGAAGAAGTTCATGCCAAATATAGTCTGTGGTGTTCACATGTTAAACGGTTGAACATAATAAACATAGGCACTGGGGAGACTTGCCGATATAAACGTTCCAGGTAGAAAAACCAAGCCTACAGCGGATATAATTTTCATTGCGGCCGTGTCTGTTTGTGAGACGAGGTTGAATGACTAAAATGCAATAGACTGGGGTTAGCAATACATCATCATTTCCATCACAACATTCCGTAAAGAAGGGTTCGAACCAGGCTGATCTCATTTGTTAGTCGATCATATAGCGATACAGATCGCGCTTTGATAGCACGAAGTTCCCTAGAATGATAGTACAGGCGTCTCGCAACGTCATTTGATTTTAATTTTGGTATTGGGGAAGAACCAGCACTCCCTTCATTTGTGATAAATAGGTCATGTTCGTGGAGGATGCTGTCCATTGTCTCTATCGCAACATCGAGAATTTCAACTGAGTGAATCACATGTCTTGCAATATTGTGAAGGTTTGGGAAATTGGGCCCGGCGGTCTGGCGCTTGTCTCGTTCCTGCGTAAAATTAGATTTAAGAAGAAAAAAAGATTACAATAAAATATCAGTGGTCACCTTCTCCGCAATGCGGACTAAATCTCGAAGCCCCCAAACACATTTATCGTATACGACCCGAAGTTCGTTAGCAAAAGAAGCGTGCCAGGTAAATGGGTCGCTTGGGTCGACGGAAGATATACGACGGTTCAATCCGTCTCGCAAGGATGGAAGGAAATCCGAACAAAAGATAAAAGTATTTTGCTCGATCGGGTTCCATCTGACGAACATCGTCATTTGATACCAATGGTAGTCACCGGCGCTCGCGGCATACTTGAGCTTGAAGCAAGACCATGTATCTACCAGTAGCTAGCTTATGAGTTAAGTGATCAGTTGGGAATTTCCCCGAAGCAGCACCTACCAAGGGTTACAAGCGTTCCGTCATCAAGATGGGAATATATGGCATTGGAGCACCCATTTAAATCGTCCGTGGTGGTGGCCCAAAACCGACGAGGAATTGGAAGTTGTTTGATAATGTGTGGGTTATCCGCTATCCACTGTTCACAATCCTCTTTCACGCCGGCAAAGCTGCGAAATCGAGTCAGTAAGACACGAACAGCAAGAGCAGTGGTACATAGAAACAAAAAAAATATTTCTATACTTACGCGATACGCACGGAATTAGGGGGCTGCTGTTCCCGGCGAAGTCAATGTGAGTTGCGCAAACGCAAACAAAGAATAGGCGCGGAGTTGGCCATGAACAACAAATGCAATTGACTTTCGGCAGCGTACCTGGCGCAACTCCTCCTCCAGCGTCGACCTCCGCTGTGAGAGAGCATCGCCAACTGTTTCTTAGGTTAAACGCCTGCTACAAACAGTGGATTTGAAACTGGTCTCTTACTCTTTTCTGTGACATCCACAAGCATTTTTTTTTTTTTTTCTCCGGCGTTTCTCCAGTGAAATTGACCAAATACTCCTAGGAATTTACAGTGGCTCCATCGAGTCAGGAACTTTCTGTCCCAGGGGCGGGCGAGCCTCAAGATATTTAAAGATCGGAGCTCGACTAGCATCAGCCCCCATAGCCTTCCCACGAAGTCTTCCGTGGCGGCTAAACTCGCCCACGTATCAGCGGGATGAGCGCCCTTGGCTTACAGGCAGCTAGCTATGCATGCTATCACGAGCTCCCAACCAGGGTCCCAACCAAAGATTAATCGTGATTGGACTGCTTAGCCAAAGTTGCCCTTGTGGACAATACACCCTCAACCATGAGAGCAAGTGATGTTGGTTGACTTCTCTCTGATCCATTTCTACAACACCACACCCTGGCCTCGCTAGAGCGCCACGGTTGTAGAGAAGCGCCGTTCATGAGAGCATTTTCACCCCAAAATACGTGCTGAAACTGGAAAAAAAATAAAAATAAAAATAAAAAATAAAAAATAAAAAAATAGTAATAATAATAATAATAATATCGGACCCTCGACGGTCCAGGCATCGGAAGTGTAAATGCCACACAAAGCGAAACTCAGCGCATCCCCGCAGCGATCTTTACCTATGCATGACGGGAAAGATAGCTGGCGCTAAGCCTTTCCGCTCGGTCCTTTTCCTGATATTATCACCCAGAAGTCAACAAAGGAGTGTTTCTGGGGTCCTTGCCAAAGATTTTATAGAAACTCAACATGATACAAAACCTTGTCGGAGTGATGACGATTGCAAAGACTTTTTTATAAACAGAGGTACGTGATATGGCCGATACAACTTAGTCGAAGTGCCTGGTTTGGACATTCGATGCGTTGCAAGATTAGATTAGATTATTCAAGTCTCTATCTCGCCCTCTGCAACAACTTCTTTTTCTAACATCAGCAGGCGTACCAAGATTCCTCCTCCATCAAAGCTTAACACACCACAACGGCTAATGCCTTGCGCTTGTATATTAGAGCTTTAGCACACTCATAGAATGGCCTGAGCTTGTATTTCTGAAGCTACGAACCTACCTCCCTTTCACTCAAAAGAATTTGAGTCTTTCATGGGAGGCTCTCCTTTCTGTTTCGCGAGGGAAAAATTGCCAGGGCACAGCTTAACCTGGTTATTTTGCTGAATATGCTGCCTTTGCGGGACCCCGACCTGTTGACATTTGCGAAGCCCACCCACCCAGTAAACTCCGTCGCCTCGCGCCAAAATGATTCGACATGGTGCCAGCAAGCTCTCCGCCTAGAGGTCCATGCATGGCAACTTGGCTGTCGCCGCCTGACACGAGACCTGGGTTGATAAATGAGATGAGAAACGTCTCATGTTATCTCTATCAATATTTATTTTGTGCGTCCCGCAGCCATAATAAATATCAACACACACACACACACACACACACACACATACACACAGCTTTGACAATGATGAGAAGCCTATCAATTTCATGACCGAGCCTCACCATCGCGAGTAAGGCATCGCTAGTACGAAATCAACTACCATATGTGTAGCTAAACCCATTAGCCTCACGATACACCCGACACCGAACTTGTGTTTGAAAAAATAAGCTATATTTCTTCATTATAGGCTTTGGTTATGGTATGGATGAAACTGGTTGCTGTTTACCTTGTGGCTTCTTCGATCCATCCAATCAAGGGGTAACGATTAATTACCTTTGCCTAAGTTTTCAGTGTAGAGGCTGTTTCGTTTATATCGAAAAATTGGTCTGAACTCATTTAAAGAGGTTGGCCACTACAGTAAAACATTAGAACTACAGCACTTTAGGCTTCCAGAATGGACGGAATTTTAAAGGCAGTGCCAGAAACAAAATCAGCCACTCCAGCTTTCAAGATCATCAATATGTCTAATTAAAAACAATAGCTGCACAACTATCATTTCTTCTGAAGACAAACGAAACCCATGTAGCTGTAGAATAGACTCAACGGCGATATCTTCTACTTGAATCAAGATGTATATCAAGGTTCAAGGTCTAGATCGTGGGATATGGGGGTTGTGCAAGCCTCCGCCCCTTTCCGACGTCCAGAACTGCAGCAATCGACAGCGCTGCCTAGAAATTGACAAAGTCAACTCGTCTGGTCATTAACTAGGGCATCTTGTTGAGTGAGATAATTTGCCATGGTGATTTCCAACATTTTTGATTCAAGTGTATGCCTGGTCATTGGTGCTGTTATTGCGAGCTTTCATCCGGTTTGAATACCACCACTTCTGGGCATCCAATCCATAAGAGGAAGCTCCTCTAACCACCCGTCCCGCGCCGTGAAATGACTTTAATCCGATGATGGATCTTGATCTCATAAACAAGAATGAACCCTGCAGGTTTCCCATCCATTGTGGCTCGTGAGGCTTGTAGACTTTTAAAAACAGCTGGTGGCGTCTGATGCTTTCCTAACTAGGCAGCCAATACCGCGGCTAACAAGTGTCGCAAAGTTTGATATAAATAGATTTTGACCCTGACAAAGAGAACAAACAACGTTAACCCCAGATTGACAGGAACCATGGTGAATAAGGCTCCGCTCTACTGCGTATGCTCCTTCTTGCCCCATGAGAGAGCAACAGTTCTATGTAATATCCCCCGAAGACTCAGCAAAACGAAACATCCTTATTACGGCCGGGTGATGATATCTTCAAGAAGCACTTGCCAACGTCCCTCAAGGTGGTTCCAAGCTATGCTGATTACCATGAACCTGACAAATCCATGGATTGGAGTAGTTCTGGCCCCCATTATTCTGATTGATGAGAAACAGTCTCTCCCTCCTCCCCGCGCTGGGGATGATAGCACAGGCTAACTTTGTGCTTGGTGAAGTGCAATCCAAAAAGATTGGCTTGTCGAGCAGAGCTAGAATCATAGAACTGAGGAGAGGAACACGGGTGAAGCTCCTTGTTACAGCATATTCTGGACTTAATCATGGCTGGTCGGCGTCCCGGACATGAAAAAAAAAGTAAATCTTTTTGGCCAAACTGCCCCTCAACGGTTCCATACCCAAATACACCATATTCAGTTAAGCATCAACAGCCTGCCAACCCTATACCAGTGCTCTCAAAGAGATTTCTGAGCAATTTTTAGCTCTCGCTGAAACGTTGCTCTTGCTGAAACGACGTCGCACTTATGCTCCTCATTTCGCTTCTCCTTGTTTCACTTGCACTCCGTGTCTTCCAACCGCGAAAATTGTTGACCATGCCTTTGGCACTCATAAGCACCGCTGTCGCGTCGTTCCAATCAAAGATCAACAACAGCTTGAAAAGCGAGGTTGCACAAGTATCGTGGGGTACTTGAATGGCTCTTTTAGATATATATATATATATATATATATATATGTTTTCCCTCTACTTTTCCCTTTCTCCATTGTCACTTTTAGTAGAAAGCTGAGTGCTAAGCTCCGCCCTTGTCTAAGAAGTGAAGCGATAAGGTCAAGGACGATGAGATCCCTGTTTATTCATAAGGGATTGGAAACTATGACGCACTGGTTCCTGGTGCCTTGTTCTGCGCGCGTCTTCTGGAACAACAGTAAGACTATAGACGCATACATCAAGGACTTGGAGGGGGAGCTCGTAGAGACCAGAAAAGGCAATTCATATGACAAAAAATGTCCGTGCACATTTTGTGTGGCTGTCGATACCCCAAACAGTTCCTGAATGGATAAGGGGGAGGAATGGCCATCAGGACACATTGCACGGAGGGGGAGGAGAAATTGGTACATACGGTTGTCAATTATAATGATTTGGCATGGTGATGTTAGGGGGGAACAGGTGGTAAGGAGTTTGTGTCCTGTTTTTCTTTTATTTCTCGAGGGTTTTCAGAAATATTTTCTAGGTTTGGTGATACAATATTGAATGTAAAATATTTAGCAGTCTGATATAGAGTTTTCTTCGCGTTTGTTCCTTACTGTTTCTTCGCTCTTTTCTTTTCTCCATTTTTGTTGACATATATGGAATCGTTCGGCCCCTTAACTACCACTATAAAACTGGTAGTGATCGAACTCTTTTGCCCAGTGTCCTCCATTTTTATTTTTATTTTTCTTTACGGAGGGTAGGCGGGAATATTTTTCATCAATTTTTTTAGCCTCATCTGGTTTGTTAAATCTTATGGATAGAAGGATCTGCATCAATGTTGGTCATATATATGCTCATACTATTTCGCCGTAGTCTTACAGAGAGATATCAACTCAAGGTAAATCCATGAATTGTAGATAACTTGCAGCTTCTAACACTAGTGTGTTCTCATCTCTCATCAACCAAGAACATCAGTCAGGACATATCTATTCATAAATGAAAAGATAAAACCAATGGACCCTCTTAATAAGTAACAAGGGAAGCAGTTGAATAACATGAATGGAATTCAAGCAGCGCTATTCCCCACAGTCCATGTACAATCCTCCCACTAGATGAATAATTCTCCAGTTTTTAGAGGTAAATGTGGAGAGAGAAAGAGAGGATGAGGATCCAGAGAATGTGCATTTTCATTCCCGTAGATGAGGAAAACAGGGGGATGGGGGATGAAGGACAAGTGTTACGCCTACCAACAACTAATTTGTATTTAGCCTGCACCGCTCCGCTCTTATTAACTTACTTTTCTATTTCTTCTTGATCTTCTCCAAACGGGCGCTGGAGGTGTACAGTACATGTACAGGACGCTGAGTGTCCTGATGAATTATTAATACTGCCGTACCAGCTGTAATAATGAGGCCAAATTATGTATGTAACGCACGCGTATCAGACTGTACATGTGCGTAGAGTTTCAGAGCAACCACCTTTGTTAGGGGAGGCAAGGTTCTCATCTCCTGGGACGAACTTATAGAGAATGCGAGCATCCGTTCCTATTCGTATGTGTTTTTTAATATGTTCGCGGATGTTTCCAGCCAGAGCAACACTTTTTTTCCATCCGGGTGGTGGTAATGCCGGTACGGTACAGGCGACATGGCCCAACCCGACCAGCGCCGCCGCTAACGAGCGATTACCGCACCCGCCTTTCCCTTTTCTGCCAGGCGCTGCCTTTTTTGTGTCGCTTTTTTTTCGTCGTTCGCCCTCAGCGTCAGGTCTCACCCTCATCCATCCTCATCCTCCCGCTCCCGCTCCCACTCTCCTTTTTTCTCCTCTCTCTCCTCTCTCTCTTCCATCATCATCCCCCTCTCCGACTTACTCAACCGCCCTCGAATAATCACCCTTCTCTTGGCTTCTCCTTCCTCTCTCTTCTCACGCCCTCTCCATCTCCCCCCTCCCTTGTTCGTCCTCAGGGGGCTTCATTTCGCCTGTTCCGCTGTTGGCTCCACTCCTCTCCCCATCGACTCGTGGGTGGGTGGTTGAAGTGAAGTGGTTACATGTAAAGGGTACAACCATTTGACATCACTGTGTCGCACTCCTTTTGTATGTACTGTGAGTTTATGACCTGTAGGGCCCATTTTCTTCCACTGTTGGGATACAAGTTGTCACCTCCCTTCACTACATCACACATCAGCAAGTACCACCGAATATATCCTGTGAAAACTGGCTTTCCCCATATTTTCTCTTCCACGCAAAGTGTCAATCTGCTAGGCTACTCCAAATGAAGTGAAAAATTTCCAGTTGAGAGATATGGGAATATGATAGGCTCAATGCTATTGAATAACTGTTCAATTGCTACCAGCAACTTTAACTCACTGCACCTCTTTCACTTCACCTATTGACCCCCTGCTTCAATCTCAAATCCTCGATTTATATATTCTCTATCTCAATAACTCCTCCTTCAGTGTGGCGTGTTTCCTCCTGATATTACTTGTTTAAATGCTTACCAGCCGTTTGCCCTCATATTTTAGGTCTGAGAAAGTGGTGACGATCCCCTCCCCGAGCGGACATACATTCCTTTTTTCTCGACCGGTCCTGCATTTCTGCGCGTCCTATAAGCTTGCTCAAGTCGTTGGCCCTTGCAAATTGAGAGACACTACGGGTTGATAACCATGGCATATTACGAACCCCAAGGCTGGCAGGCTCCCATGCGCCAAGCATCTTGGGAGCAGCCGGCTCCTCCTCCGCGATCAGGTTTGTCAGCATCGTCACGCTGGGTTTGAGGATGGAAGGTCATCTTCTAACACAATTATTCCATGGCTATAGGCACCAGCTCTACCTCCCAGCGCGATGATGCAGCTGCGTTTTCATCACAGTTTGATGGTATGGATGGACCATTTCTTTTTTTTTTTTAATGGTTGGCGCTGGGACACCATTACATAAGCTTTTTGAGAGACCTATTTTTCTTTGAAATCATAGACTGATATACAAAAAGAGGTTGATCGCGCCATTGATAACCTTGTGAAGAGCGGGAAATTGTTCAATGCTATTCCTCGACGGGAGTCTGTACCTCTGATGATGAACCGTCCCTACCCAGACTATGGTATGTTTCATCGACCTTCTTTGGAGAAGGAACACCCCTTCCTTTTGGTTCTCGTATCCTAAAATATATCTTAAAGATGCTCGCATGATGAATGTAATGCCCCAGCGCCATAGCTCCATTGGCGACTACGAATCACTCCGACCCCACTCTGCGTCCAACGTTCAAGGTTTCTATGCTGCCCAACGTTACCAAGGTCGTCCAAACGAAGTAGAGCAGATGATGCAGGCAAAGCGACGTATGGCAGCACAGCGAGAGGGAGAACTCCGCAAATATCACCATCAGCAGCAGATCCATCGTACGTGACGAGCGTTGCTATTCATTTCTTTCCTTGCTATTTCTTGTCTTCTTTTGGTCATTCTGATTCCCATTTCTTTCTCGGACCAATATGTGTTATCATTACTATTTTGCATTCTATACGATTCCCTCTTACTTCTTTCTACCAAAACCTATGTTCATGTGTTTTGTACTTGTATCTTAACGTGAGTTTTCATTGGAAAAAGGCCTTTCCTCCGAAATGTCTGGAAACAAATCCGATCGTTCCATGAGTCCCGCTGCGATGAGCGAAGAAAGTCGACGCGAATGGATTGCACGCCAGCGCCGTGCTTTGTATGGCAATGCTAGTCCCGATTTCTACTCTAGTGGTGGCATCGCTGAGGAGCATCAGGGCTCTCGTCAGGAAAATCAATCATCTGGCAATCCTGCTGCCGCTGCCACCGGGGTACGGGGCCCTTCCCCTAGAAGTGTAGATCCCTTTGGCCTTGGTCAAACCCAGGTGCAGGGTAGCTCCGAAAGTGTACCTCAGTCCACGTCGGGAGCCAATAATAAGCCATCTCCCGTCGTTCCCCAGTCCCGCTCACCGGCCAACAGCAATACCTCCCCCAGCTCCGGGCCCACGTCGTACGGTATCTTTGACACCAACCCTGGCCAGCAGCAGCAACAGCCGCATACCTCCACCTCCCCTGGCAGCCGCAACGCGGAGTCCGCCTCTCGTCAGCTCGGCTCGAAGCAAAATGTTACATCTGTTGGGCCCATTGGGTCTCGTCCTACCCCCCAGCAATCCGCCAGCAACCAGGCGAGTAACCCAGCTTTGAATAAGCGCTCGACAACTCCACTTCCTTCCCCCTTGGGTTACGGTTTTTCTCCAGACGAGGCCGCGAACACAAATACAAACACGGGTGGCAACGGGATTGGAAACGGGAACGGGAACGAGCGGTCTACTTCCTCTTCATCCAACCCTTCCAGCTCAACCACTGCACCCGCCTCTGGCTCTGGAGCGAATGAATCCTCCGGCCATGTCGGCCTGGGCTGGGGTAATGGAAGCGGCATGTGGCGATCCAAGAATTCATTGGGCGTCCAGGCTTCCGTCTGGGGCTAAATCGGAGGGAAAACTGAAGGATTAGGCATTTAATTGAGGGGAAGAAAGCAGCCAAAACACAAGAGCGTTTCACGACTTTAAATTTGTTTTCTTCGTTGGCAGACATGGAGGCGTTTCGACTTGATTCTCTCTACTTCTTTTTCCTTTTGCTTTTGGGGCGGTGCGGCGCGCGATATTCAGGAATGACACCAGGACCCGTTGCCATGCTTATTTTCAGGAGGTTTTGCGACGGCGTTGAGGGGAGGCACGGAACGAACTGGCTTTTTCCCCTTTCGCCCTCATTTCTTTTTGTACAAGAAATTGCATTTGGAAACGGGATCTTTCTACTTTTTATCATCGGGGGTTGGAGGTGGGGACGAATAAAATGGAGGGAAATTATGGATGGTAATATCTTGTGCCTTTTTCATGTTTCCCCTCTTGTCTCTTTTGTTTCCCCTTTTGTTTTCGGTTGCTTTTGCTTTGTTTACTTTAATTTGCTATGTTCACTGCCTTTATTCCTTGTGTTTGGCTTCGGAAGGAAGTTATTTATGGGAACATTTTCCTTTTTCCACTTAGGATGCGTGTGCGTGTGCATGTATGGGTACTTTGCGATTTGTTTAGATTTATGCCCGTCTTCTATTGATTTGCTCGACTTTCTTGGGCGGTGGGCGGATGGGAAGGATAGGGACGGAGCATTTATTATTTATTATCTTATTTTTATTTATTTCCCAACTATATTTGTTCCTGCATTTTCTTCTTTCTCTGTTGGAATCCTGGATTGGAATCACTCTTTATCCTTATTTCCCCATCATCTCTTCTATTTATCGTGGCATGCGTCTTTCCCTTCTTTTCACTTTTTGCCTCGGCATGAACTTCGTGAGTTTCGTCCCCAGGTCTTGGGTATTTTGTGTTGGTCTTGGGCTAGGACGTATCTTAGGAACTTTCACTTGGTTTTGTTTTGATATATTCTTTTGTGATTTCTGAAACTTTTTTAACTTTTCATATTTTCCTTTTTTCTTTTCCAATTGTGATCGCATGTCTCCATTCCGTGTTTGTTTACGGGGTAGGCTTGCAGGCACAGGCAGGTGGAGTTACCTGGGATTTACGTCGAGAAGTTTTGAGCGATCACCAGCGAAAGTGCATAGGACCGACGCCTTCCTTCTTCCTCTCCTCGCTTCTCTTTCTATTGATTTGAGTTTTGGGCCTTCCCAATCAGCCAGCTAACCCTTTGGAACTGCTCCTCATGCCTTATAATGCCTTTTTAATTAGTATAACTTTACAACCAGTTTAATGGACAGTCAAACGCGACATCATCAGAGACACGTATGATATCGGGCAAGTAGTTAGCTACCTAGTTGGCTATTCAAAGTCTCCTGCCCTCACATTCTGTGTCCACCTGCTCGCCCCTCTGTTCTCCCTTCCCCGGCCGGCGGAATTTCCCTATCTTACGCATTTCTCTGGTTCTGGTTTCCCTAGAGCCTCCTTGTCTGATTTTGGATCCTCTACATTATAAATGCTACACAAGGGACCAAATGATGCACAGGGCAGGAGGAATGTACAATGCATACAGACATAGCTTGATTTGGCAAGTGGATGGGATAAGGTAGTAATTTTTTTCCATCAAAAAAAAAAAAGAAAAAGAAAAAGAAAAAGAAAAAGAAAAAAAAGGGGGGGAGAGGAAAGGAAAATTAGGCCCGAACATGAGAAGAAGAAAAAGGAATGTGCATATATATGTGTATGCACAGAAATTTTAATTAACAGCTTTGACAAGATTATGCTGGATCATACAAATATGAACATTAGTAGACACAAAGCAACGGATGTTTACCTAAGATATGATATGATTGAAGGGAACGAGTCCCACATTTGTAGCTAACAATATTCCACAATGACCAGTTATTTTTTCCTTGGTATACCCCTTCCCGCCCACGCAGACAGTGCTTTTATTTTTATATATTAGCATATCAGATCACATCAGACTAGGTCTGAGAAAGGCTGATATTTTTAAGTTTTCATCTGTTGTTACAAAGATCATACACTTCTCTTTTTAGAACCCCTTCTCCTCCAGCTTACGTTTTCCCAAAAGAGACAGACCCCGTAGAACTCAAGTTCTATGCGTGGACTTTGCATCTTACCCGAGTTCTCTTGTGTCGTTTGGTATTGTTATATATGCTTTCTCGAAAAGAAGGTTGAACGGCGCGGGAAATATAAGGTTGGTGCCCAGGATAGAGTTTAAACACTAAGCTGGAAGAGGGAAGGTGTACGGAACTCCCCGAGGTTCATGGTTGGTCGCTGACTCGCTGGGGGTGTGAGTGAACACGCTAAGCTGTTTTGGGACATGGACAGAGACTTCCAAGGTTCCAAGGTTCCAAGGTTTACTTCATGATGTCTTTCCAACTGTGGAGTTGGGATGAGTGTACATATTGCTGTGGGAAACATGAGACGTCAAACGTAGTTCCGTATATTGCTCTATGCAGCTCAGGACATCTCGGGACGCATAATGTATAGTTATATCTAGTACAGTCACTCCTTAACACATAACTAGCGACTACAAATAGAAATCGGGGAAAAAGAAATATGAAGCAAACAAAACAAGGATATACAAAATAAAAACTGTTAGTGAACACGGCGGATATATAGCTTGGGAGCATTCCTATCCGCCAAAATCGAAGAAGAAGAGGCGGACAAATCGATGCTAGGGCGAATCACTCCAAAAACTGCTCCACCACCCGCCTCCGTCTCTCCTCGCACAATCGCCTCTCTTTATCCTTCTCCGGCCGCGGAATATCACTCGAAAACATTGCTTCTGCAAATATTCTCGTAAATACTTTCTTGACTGCTTGGCGCCTTGCGGACGCAGCCGTTGCGGCACCAGGACCAGTAGTAGCAGTAGCGTCTGTGTAGGTTCCGGCGGATGAACCGTAGTTGAGTGGATTCCCTCGGCGGATACTAAACGTTCTAGATAGAGGGTTAATTGAGAGTGGTGGGGGTGCAGATGCAGAACTTGAGGTGGCTGAGGAAGAAGAAGCTGGTGTTGATGAGGGGGAGCCGGGTACGGAAGCTGTAGATATCGATGGTGTTTTGAGGGGTGTTGCCGGGGATGTCGGCGTTGATTGAGCGACTGGAGTTGAAAAAGGGGCAATCTCATTGGTGATACGATTTAGCATGAAAGTGACGAAGGTGAAAGAGACACTATGGGCGGGGGAGGAGGATAGAGCTTCGAGGATTCGTGATTGGGATTGTTCGGTGGATGGTGGGGATTTGGACTTTTCGTTGCTTATTACTATTTGTTCCAGTTCGTGCCAAAGTGGGGCGGTGATCATGCCGCCGCGGATAGATTTGAGGAATGATAGGAGAGTTTCTGCGAGGAGTTCGACTCTATTTTGGGATCGGAGCTCGGGGGGAAAGCCGGATGTAAGGGGGGAATTAGTATCCAAGGCATCTCGGACGCGGGAAAGAAGGTGATATCGTTCGTGATTATTCGTGAAGCCCCATGTTTTCTCTTCGAACGGCCACCCTACTCTCTCGGAATTCCAGGGCGGGGGGTTATTTTCGAAATTATTATCTCCAACCTGGCCCCATTCCGCGACTGCCTGTTCTGTAAGGTCAGCTATCGCCTCTGTCAATCTGAAGAGCTCACGAGGAGCCGACACGCGGGTACCCTGTTTGTCATGATTTTCGCTTGAGCGTAGTGGTTGAGCCTTGATATCAAGCTGGCGGGCCCCATCTTCCGGCATCCGTGTAAGTTCATCTAGAGAAAAACCAAAACATGTCGGGATCCATGAAGCGTGTACCGGAATGAAGTAATCCCTCCCGTTAGTGACCTGTAAAATTAATATGTCCTCGATTTGCGCCTCCCCGTTATTTAATTCCCGAACATAATTGATATCGTATATACATAGAATCAGCTGTACATTTATCGTTTCACCAGGTTGTAATGTGTACTCCGGGCGACTTTTGGGATGCTGACCATCACCATCGGGATTCCCGTCTACTCGAAGATGAAGCCAGGAAGGAGTTGCAACGCTTTCGCTCCCATTATCTGATGGCCCATAGTAGAAACCGAAGGTCGCCGGGGCTCCGCTTGTGTTGGCAATGGTCACGTTGCGCGATACAGGAACGTCGTATGGTACCGGACCAAAGTTGACAGCGTTCGGATCATTAGTGAGGGAAGATGCCTGGTAGTCCTCTCTGCTGTCCTCTGGTTGATTCTCCACTACAATTGTCACTCCAGGTCGGCTTTCGTTTTCTGCTTTGTCCAACTCGCGAACAACTTCTTGATGTATCCTGGCCTTCAACCCCGGATCAACGGCATCAAAACTAAGGATAAATTCCGCATCCAACGGCTTGTGGTCGGACGACACGATCTCCTGATGTGAGGTATAATGGATCATCTGAATCGTGTCTATGTGCTCCACCTCGCCACTATGAGGGGCACTGCCGGGCTCCACTGTATCTTCATTCTCGTCATAATCATTGGCACCATCTAAATCCGGGTCGTAGTCAAAAAGAACGCTATCATCTTCTTCCCCTTGTCCTAAGCCAAGGGCCTTCATTTCCTCGTCTCTTTTTTTTGCTTCCTCTGCCTCTTTAACCTTCCGCTTGTATTCTAAACAATCATGTCTTGTCCGAAACAGGATTCGATCGCACCAGCTAGGCCCACGTTGTTTTTCACTCGAGTCAAATGTACCAGCGGTTCCGATATCGTACTTGTAGGTTGGCAAAAAGGAAATATCTCCCTCTCTCCAACCATCCTGAAGTGCTTTCCCGGTCTGCTGTTGCCTGTGAAGCTGGTCATGAGGAAGTAGAGAAGCAAGGGTAGTCTCAAGGGACATTGGATCAAGAAGCGGTTCGATGATAGAATTGTCCTCCAACGTTATAGGCGACTCAGAAAATCTAGGATCCGATATTGTATTCATTGGCAGTTGATCGGAAGAAGCAAAACTATTCCCACTGCTATTCTGTGTTGACAGGGAAAGAGGCACATTTTCATCGGGAATGTGAGGAGAGCTCGTCCCACGGAATTTATTTCCAGTGTGTAAATGTAGTAGTCGACGTACGTCGTCACCAGGAATATCGTCCAGGCGATAATTAAGGTCACCAAACCAAAAAGCAAAGTCCTCATAGCCGATCGTGTTACCGTCGTCACCCAAGATATCCTCCTCATCTAGAGGATCGAATTTGGCACGGTTGATAATCTGCGCAACGTCCCAGTTCCTCCTGTCTAAGCTGCCCTTATCTGCACCGGCTGCTAAATGGCAATTGACAAAGACGAGTCGAGTTGTTCCTCCCACTACTATCCGCGTGGCTACTCCGCCCTTATTCCCCATGTATCCCATCGCCCCAGTACCTACACCCACGGAACTGATAGAAGATATCGTTGGCGCCACCGATGGAGATCCGAAAATCAGCAGAAGCAGGCCAACCAATTGCTGCGACGCTACCATTTTATAGCCCGGGGGCAGCGCATTCCGAACGGCTTCCTTCCATCGGTTGGATGGGGCCGGATCGACATATGGCTTCAGCGACTCCGACGGAGATGAAACGTCCACAATTTCCTGAAGTCCCAGCACATAAATATCGATATCGTCGGCGACCGCACCTCCAGGTCCAGACGAGAGAGGGTCGCCAGCAGCCAACTGCAAAGATCCGCAACCTGCCAATTCCTGGTCGACCCAGGATCCCGTCTCACCAGAGTGCTTGTGGCCATTCTTCGCATTCCCCGATCTAGCGTTTGTCCTATCGCCAAATGGCCTTGACGGTAAATTCCGTGACCGTCCAGTTCTTTTGGTGAACCAATAGGCCACGTCGTCCTCTGTACCTGGTAAAGCAGCAACATTCCACGTCCCGATCTTCACGCGGAGTTTCCGCGGGCGGATATATTCAGACCTCCTAGCTTTCAGAGCTCGAGAGATAGACTGGAGACCAGAGGATAGGGAGTTATCCCCATCGTCGTTGTCGAGAGTGTCGGGGAAAGCGCCTGGAACATCTGCAGGCCCAGGGGCGGGGGCGTCGCTCGGGGCCATGGTTTGCGGGAGGGGGTAGCGGTTGAGTATAAGTGAATATGTAAAAGAGCCCAACCGCGTTTAACTGCTCCTCATGGCGACAGGCCTAATTACGTTGTTACATATGAGCGCGTCCACCGCGATGGGCTCATTACAAATGTCCCTCGTGCTAACCGGTCAGCTGGACGGATGGTTCTTAGGCTGGTGTGGCAAGCTGCTGAAAGCCAAATAAGCTTCGCTCATGTGTTAGAGGAGGGCTGAGGATGTGAAGGTCTGGAGAAGTGGATGGAAGAGTTCAAAGCACATCAATTGGAGTCACATTTCGTTTTATTATAGCATTAATCAGGGGTTGCTATACCTGAGCGGTTTAAGGCCAAGTCCAGATGTTGGTGGGTAGCTAGTTGTTATTGACGTCCTCGCGCCGAGTGTTCGCAGTAGATTTAAGGTTCCTCACGTTAGTTACTTCTACTTATCCTCACCAGCCTCATCCCTCAACGTAAACCTTTCGCCGCTGCCGCCTTCCCTTTAACCAATTCACCCCAACTGCGACATAACCACAATACATAGTATAGTAACATAATAGAGCAGCCGCAGCCATGCCTCTCAGACGGGGTCAAGACCGGAGCAGTAACATGCCCGGCAACAATCATCAACAACTCCCACACCGATTCTCCCACAACCGCAATCCCTCAAACCTGGCCCAGCCTTCTGACTACGAATCAGATATACAAAATAACTACATCTCAGACACTCAGGTTGCCGCGAACAGCCCCTCCTCAATGGCCACCGACCCTTCGCAGCTAAAACCCCCAACACGCACGAACGAAGAGCTCAATCTCGCCGTCCTCCAGCGCCACGATCCAGACATCCGGTCCATCCTCTCCCTCGCCCCTTACGCCGTCGTCTACAATTTCAGCGCTACCACCCAGCTGTGGGAGAAGAGCGGCATCGAAGGCACCATGTTCGTCTGTCAGCTGACCCAGGGCGAGCTGGGCGAGGAGCGCTATAGCGTACTGGTCCTGAACCGGCGGGGCATGGAGAATTTCGAAGCCATGCTTGCGGACGGCGAGGATGTGGAGATTACGGAGGAATATGTCATCTTGAAAGTTGAGTCGACGGGCGCGGAGCCCAGCGCGACCACGATCAAATCGGCGGACGGTTGTCAGTCGGTTATTTATGGGTTGTGGATCTTCTCAGAGCCCCCTCCTAGCTCTACAGCGGAGACCAGGACATTGAATGCGCAGATTATTAAGGAGTGTGCAGTGCATAGTGGGGAGAGTAGGAAATTTGCGCAGGAGAGGGCTGCTGCGGAGGCAAACCTGGATGATGCGCAGGGTCATCGGGATCAGGCGTTGTACCAGGGTAGTGTGCCTATGGATCGGCAGATTTCGCTGAAAGAGTTGTTTGGGCAGCAGAGGCAGCAGGATGACGAGTGGAGCGTGAAGGTTCACAGTCCCGCGTTACGAAACGTCGATTCGGAAACGCAGCTAGCACGACAGCAGCAGCAGCAACAGCAATATCATCAACATCACGGTCATCAGGAAAGCGGGTATTGGCCAGTTCCGCCCGCTGCTCCGCCGCAACCACCAACAACCACGGCGGGAAGCGGTGTACTTGGTGCGCTATTTAGAAAGGCGTATCAAGCTCCCGCACAGTGACCTAAAGGCCGTTCGAATGTAGTTTGCATATTTGACTTAGGCCCTAACTGGACGGGAGGACTTTGGCAACTAGTTAGAGAGTCGGTTCCTACGGCTTTTTACGACGCCTATCGATTATTTCTTCGGCATCCCCATGCGCCGTCGCTCTGGCACACAAAAACAAGGGATATATTGAGAGTATGGGTCTATATATTGCCTATCTGTCTAAGCGGTTGTGGTGAACCGCCGGCCGTATTGTCGACCCCGGATAATATCCCTCACCCATGTGGCGGTCTTTTTTGCCATGATATCGCTATGCCCTAGATATGAGGAACACGGGAGGAGTCAGTCAGAATTGGAACTTCGCCCCCTCCATAGGAATCATTTTATACCTCAAAAGTTCATAGAAATAGCCGGAGAAGGAGAAATTATGAAAGAGCGAAGAAAGAAATAAGTGACTCACGAATACAAAACCCATGCACCACTCCGTCCTCGCACACTTGCATCCGAGGACCATTACCACCCTCACCTTTTTCCATACCACCTCTAGCTCGAATAATATCGTCTCTCGACTGGCCAGTTACCCAATGATCTTGCTGTGCAAAATATAGCATCAGATTCAATGGCACCTTTGCTGGTGCTGAAGCTGTGGTTGATGTTGGCGTTGATGAAGATGCGGGCGATGACGAAGCTATGCCCCAAATCTCGTCACTCCATTTATCGGATGTTATCTCGCGCATTTCGTCTGCAGCCATGTGTCTGCACATGCCGTGATTGATTTTTTGGTTAGTGGAGGTTATTTTTTAGCCCCATGTGCTGAGATGGGAGAAGAAATGGGGAGTTCGAAGGAATAAGGGGCAATATATAGAAAAAAAAAGAGAAAACACAGTCGATATACAAAAGATAACACTTTTTAAAAACAGAAACGCATATATTACTTACATCGCCTGCTCAACACCCCGTCTACTCCTTAAAAACTCCACCGTTGTGTCAACCGCGTTTCCCGGGGGCGAACCCATAACCATCCCCACCACGCTGCGTAACCAAGATTCTGGGAGTATAAATACCAGGAGCTTGATTAGCAGACTTGCGAGGAAGGCTAGGTAAGGAATGTAGAGAAGTCGCTGCGAATTTGGATGTTTGTCAGTAAAGTAGTCCGTAGGTAGGAAAGGAGTTATTTTGGTAACGGATATATATAGAAGACGTCTAAACATGAGTCAGGTGGGAAAAGAATACACAGAATGGAAAGAAAAGAGGAGTAATAAAAGGGGAAGTCATAAACGAACAGTCAACTTCCTCCCAGACGAGCTCTTCGCAATATCAACCACGGTCGGAAACAACAGGATTCCGCCGATGATGTCCATTGCACCATCATTTCCATTTCCACTTTCACTTTCACCTTCACTCCAGCCGGCTGACGATGATGATGTTGTCATCCGTCCACTCCTCTTCTCCCGGTGCCGTCTTATGAGCTCCATAGCGACATACGCACCAACCGAATGGCCGATTAAAATCACATTAACGCCTCTGCGCCACCGTCGTTCTTCTTCTTGAACAGAGCTGATACTGCTGTCAGTCTCCTGTCCTTGCTCCATCTTCGCACGCCACGCATCCACGAAATCGTTCAGGTTGCGCTCCACATGTTCAATCTGCTCTGACAGGTTGTATAGCTTTGTATTCATTGCTGCTGCTGCTGCTCTTGGGTGAACTTGCACCTGCGCTTGTGCCCTTCCATTAACGTCACTCATACTATGCTCGCTTTCAATGATCTCGAACCCCCCCATGCTTTTTCCATGGATGATGAATTGGGGGATGATGTTGCTAGCGCTCCCGCTCCCGTCAACGTCATGAGCACTACCATCATCAACATCGGTACATGTACCAGAAGAGAGTTCCGAACTTAGAAGGGAAAGATATACATGATAGTAGGATATTAGGCCGGGGTTTCCAGTGATGAAGTATATTAGTACGGACTCTGGCTCATCTGTCGTCGTGGAACTTCTGCTAGTGGTGGTCGTGGTCGTCGTCGTTAAGAAGCTGTTCGCCGTGACATGTGGTGAAGTTAGGGGGGTCATTTCTTGGGGGCTTTTTCTTTTTGCCTTTTCTTTCCTGCGGGATTGACGGCGTGCCAGGGGATCTTATGGTAAAATGCGTAGAAAAAGTTTATGCATGCAGATTAGATGTACAGTGCTCTTTGTAGACAGAAGCTTATTGAGGATAAAATTTCAGGTGGTGGGTAATTTTTATATCTTCATGTTGAAAATTTTTCTTGTCATAACTAGTTAGCGGAGAAGAAAAGCGTCTTTCCATCGACCACCAAAACAGCCATTACAGATACCACCACTATTTCCCTACAAACATCTTCTTGAAATCCCTGCCACACCTTTTAGCCTCATGCTAGTTATAATTAATATGTTGATCATTGATGGATGAATCTTCTGAGTTTATATATGTACTCCGTACACTCATGAAAAAGCCTCGACATCATGCAGTATCTATCAGATCAAAAACTCTTTCAAAACTGACTTCAAGCACCTCGTTCGTGTATCTAACTAAGTATATGGCTATTGTGGTCTTCTCTCCCCCGTTTCTTTCTCTCTCCCTCACTCTCAGTTTCAATCAATTCATTCACCTTTGGCTCTCTTTCCTATCCTTTTAAACTTTCAGAGGAATAAAAAAGGGAAGGAAAAAGGAATCGAAAGTGAGAATGCATAGGATAGATATATGACATACATACATATGCAACAAAACACGTATACGGATATGGATACGGATCGTGGAGTATAAGTGTGGAAAAGGGTATAAGGAGCAAAGTTGGGGGAAAAAAAAAGACTGAGTTAAAGTAGAACTTCACATATGACACAGACAATTGGCTTCACCTTTACCATTTCACATACACCTATAAACGCACACGCGCGCACGCAGAGAGAGAAAAAGCATATAGGGCAACAAAGAAAGTGAACTGAACAAATTCAAAAGTCAGAAACGACCAAAACACCCATCCACCAACCAGACCAAAGCCAAAGCCCAAGCCAAAAGCCCCCAAGTTCAAATAAACTCAGCAAGCAACAGCAATCAGGAAGAGATAGCGCGACGCGGCGTCCTGCCCATGCCAATTCAATTCCATGTAAACGCAACAACGACGCAACGCAACGCAAGGCAAAACCAAAGACTACATACAAGAGGCAAGATCGGCTTTCTACGTGGCGCCGACATCAACGCTCCTGGCTTCGCGACCTCCGCTATCCCCACTGCCACCAACACCACTACCACCGCCGCCACCATCATCACTCCCATCGCTGGCTCCAACGCCACTGCCGCCGTCTGCCTTCTCAAGGGTATCTTCTTCTCCTTCAGCGATGGGTGTGGTGGATGCGGCTGCGGCGGGACTAGCCGCCTTCGGACTCGTTCCAGACTCGACTCTCACTCCTACACTCGTTCCTGCACCCGTGGGCACATTCTTACCTCCCAACCCAGCCCCAGTCTTCAATGTCGATAGATTCAAATTAATCGAAATCTTCTTCGCACCAGCGCCACCAGGGCCCGTCCCCGTCTCATCGACACTACCATGCTCACGTACATCATTCTTCCCCACCCCAGAAAGACTCTTCTTCTTCCTCAACGAACCAATACCGATCCCAACGCTTCCGGATGAGGAGCCGATGCTGCTCAGGCTTGAGCTACGCCGTTTCGTGCCAGAGGATAACTTGACGAGTTCGTCGTCATCGTCATCTTCTTCGCGCCTGCGCTTTTCGGTGTAGCGGTGTGGAGGGAGGCGGGGGCTGGAGGAGGTGCTGGTGGGGTGGTCGGGAGATGTTGTCGAGGTTGGTTCGGGGTGTGGTTGTGGTTGTCGTGATTGAGGTTGCGCTTGGTCGGGGATAGCCAGTGATGCTGACGGCTGTGGTTGTTCGTGGACATTTATGTCCATGGCGTCCTCGTCGTCATCGTCAGGGTAATCGACCAGAGGTTTGAGGGCAGGTGACGCAGAGCCATTAACCCCAACAGCGGTAGACGCGTTCGCATTCGCATTCGCATTCGTCGCCGTCGTATCCATCCGCTGCTGCTTGTCCTGTTGGTAATCGACAATAAGTACCGATGTCCCATCACGATAACAATGCGCCTGACTGAACTTGACGCTCATGTCACGTTCTTCCCCTTCTTGGCCCCGCTCATCAGGTTCAAATTCACGAGATGAGAAGCATACCTCATCTTCCTCGTCATCTGACGTATCGAAGTACTCCTCCTCCGCCGCATCCATTTCCCTCACTCCATGCCACCGTTGGCCACCGTTAATGATCATTCGTGGGGTCCCCGACTCGTCCTGGCTGAACAACGTTGCGTCCGCCTCCGCCACCGCCCCATATCCTTGCAACTGATCGTAGCGAAATATTAGATTCTGGAAAGTGTCAACATACGTGATGTTCTTGAGGATATCCCTATATTTCTCGACGATGTGGATGATTATGGTTTTGATGTTTTCGCGCTTCACAAATTCGAAGAGATCCAGACAGGCAGAGTTCAGCAGGTTGTCGCGCGGCATGGTTTCGTAGACGATGTTTAGGATTAGTTGGAAGATGTTGTTGTGGGTCATCTGGGCAACGTAGAAGGTATCTTGTAAACTTATCAAAGTGCGAAAGAATTTCAAAGCAGCTGATTCAGACAAACAAATATCAGTAAGGCGTTCATCGAATTCAACTCGAATCCCAACAAGGATCTTCTCCCTGGCGAGAGCACAACAGGGTAAGAATAAAATGCATAGATAGCTCACTTAATTTCAAATGTTTCTGCGGTGCTGTCAACAATTGCGCAATCCTAGGCGTAAGTGATTCACCATGCATAAATCCGCGACACCGTAAATAATGCTGCCGAACAAAAAATGTGAGGATATCAACAAGATGCGAATATAACGAGACTTCCTGGAACGTAAGGTCATTAACTACAATCGGATATAAGTCCCAACAGTTAGCATATATTTCCACAATCATTGAAAAAAAAAATCTTGTTCCGCTTTTTTCATATTTCACGGCCAGCTGTTTAGAAAGGGGAAAAGAAGAAGAAACTTACGAGATTCCCTAAACTCCAACTTCTTTAACGGCAAAAAGAGCCTTTTCGCAGATTCATCAAAGTGATTCTGCACGAAGGTGTCAGGAGTAGGGTTCTGCGCGCGCAGTTTGGTTAGGAAATCTGCGCCAGCCCTACTCATCGGATCCTGGATAGGCACTTGTGGATCCAGTAGGATTTTGATCGCATCCGCCAGCTGGTTCTTGACACCCAGGTCCGTCTCAGCATGGAGCAAGTCTATCAGTGTATCCGTCAATGGCACTCTGTTCTCATTGACAGCCTTCAGCATGTATCCGCGCATCATGAGTGGGTCGTGGTCTAGTAAGGCAACTAGGATATCTATACCAGTCGTCCGCAGGGCGGGATTTGGGTGTTTTACCGCAAATGCGATGACGGAGAAGAGCCCATGGCCGATGAAGTTTGCGAAGAGGTTGGCGCGGGCGGGCGCTTGGAGATTTTTCGCAATGGCTGTACATTGGTGGAGGAACTGCACCGCGTCTTCCTTCCGCTTGTTGTCTATGTTTTTCGGGTTGAATACGGCGAAAAGTTCGTTGAGGAAAGGGGTGTTGCTTTGGAGGTGCTGGACAATGTCCACTTGGTTGAAGAATATTAGAGAATTCAAGACGGAAAAGGTGGGATCGTCGAGGATTCGCGCGAGGACCACATCTTTCAGATACTGTAGCCGCCAAGTGTGTTTGATTTTGCGCAGAATTAGAGGGTCCTTAATTGGGACAACTTCCTTGTATCGACTGCGATCGTTAATGTATTGGCGATGGTTTGCCTTGTGAGCGGGGAAATCGGGGTCATCTAGAGAGTTAGATGGACAATGAGTCGTTGCACCAAAACAAATGATCAAGGTTAAGGGAATATAATGGACAGCGACATACATTCAAGGGCACCAACTACCCCACTGATAACATGATCGCTCACGACGAGCTCTATGAGTTTATTATCATTAAGCAAGATGATGGACTTCATAATATTACATAGTCGATGTAGATCCGGGAGGCTTTCTAAGTCCTCAGCATCGCTGACCAGCGGTAGAAGCTTGAGAAGATATTCTTCGCGGACTAGGAATTTGGTGAGCGAAGCTCGTCCAGGGTCGATGCTGGCATGTCGTATTCGTTGCTCAATTTCAGCAAGGTTTCCGAGCTCCGGCGGAGGCAGTGTTACGGGATTCGAGAAGCTGGCATCGAGAGCATCATCGGAGAGGGAATCATCTAACGGAGGAGTTAATATATTTCCTCCTCGAAGCCTAGAAGGTCGACTAGGGAATCGCGCGCGCGGGGCAAAGTATGCTTCAATAAACTTACCCGGACCCGTGAAAGCTAGCATTTGCTGTTGTACATTGCTTACGAATTCCCTTTAAGAACGCAGTTACAGTTAGCAGACATACCAAACCGATTGAATCGCGAGCGCGAGATAGCACGGATTATGACGAACCAGATAACAGCACATCCCTCAGCTTCCTGGAAACTCAACGCCATGTCCGTGCCACCAGGCTCAGTCCACACGATTAACGTTTCTGTCCTCAAGAGTATCAGCGCGTGTCTACATGTGCGATCAAGCGTAGGAAAGCTCCGCCAGACCTTGCTGTTTCTGATATCCATCATCTCTACGAATCTTGGACTCTAGAAGCATCCGATCGGGCTCGTCCTCAGATTCAACGTAGATTCTCGGTTCATCCTAAAACAAGTAGTGAAGGTCCATCATTAGTCAATACTCATTTTTTGTCCGTATCCTCGCAACGGCTAGCTGAATTTGTGCAACTAAAACGGTCCGGAAAATGGAGAGTGGGTGGAATGGAATAGCAGCACGTAGCTCCGATGGGCGGCATGGTGCAGGTGAGATAGGCAGGTGAGGGGGGCGCTTACATCGATGACCTGTGCAGAACACAGGCCCGTTCCTCTATCAAACCAGTCATTATCTCTCAATTCATAGACTTTGACCCGCTTTCGATCGTGTGGCGGTGGTGCCACCACTGCCATTATCCGGAAGAAGAGAGGCGTCTCGTCACTCCGGCGCCAACTCTAGTCGAGCGTACCGGCGTGATGAGAGCCGCGGCCAGGCACAAGCAATCTCACAAAAGAGAGGTGAGTGCAAAACAAGAAGAGGCCAAGACCAAGGGTAGAACAAGAGCGTAACTGGAGACGAGAGAGACACAAGGAAAAGCTCTCTATCTCGGACGTTTTCGCGATCTGCAAAGGAACGTTAATACTAGGATGGAGCCAGCGAGGGTTGCAACTGATGTGATGTGTCGTGGCGAAAAACGATGGAGCGGGTTTGGTTAGTGCGATCTAGTAGACACAGGGAGTGTTGTGCAGCTTGGTGGGCGCGCCTCGGCAGGGCCAGGTGTGGTTTGCGTGCTTGCGGTGGATATGAGCGCAGAGGGGAGGAAAAAAAAAGATGGGAGGCGCCGCGAGACCGACGACCGGGGTAGTTGAACTGGAGTCAGTGAACGACGGGGAAACCCAGGAAGAAAAAAATGGGTGACTAGCGAGCCTACGATGCGATGGGATGGCGAGGAGAAAGCTGAAGATGCTGGAACACCGAAATGATCGTAGGTGGGTCGGGCCAGAGAACAGTGGTCAACGCAGGGCCAGTAAATCTTGATGGACGTGGGAGGATGAAGGCGGACGCGGGATGGGTGCTAGGGTGGGTGATGGTGGAGACAAGACAGAGAGAAAGTCACGGTCAACGGCCAACGCTGCAACGCAACAACGGGTCCGCTGGATCGAGGACAACGGTGTCAGGATAGCGGAAAATGAGGAGAGTATGTATTGCTCAGAACTGAAAGAGCGACATGCGACGGGAGACAGACGAGAGCTATCGGGGGATAGATGCGGTGGAAGTCGTGAGTTGCTTGTCCCGGTCTGGATGAAGCTGACGGACGGACTTGGGGATTGGAGCCGCGTGGATGCTTTGGGTTAGGCTGGAACTGGGAATCAGAGAGGGGATGTTGCGCTTATTCGACTACCACTAAGAATTCTATTTGCCCCACTGTTTGTCTATCTTCGGGGCATCCATCTATCGTGCGCATCCCTCTAGCATGGGAAGGACTTGATTTGGCCGATCTCGAATGTCCAATCCAATCCGAAAACATTATCCAACTCTGGTGATATATATATCCACAAAACCCCTGGGCTAACGGCTATCGATTTCCCGTACTGACAACCTCCCCTGTCAATCAAGGTTGACTAGAAGTCGATCATTCCCATTCCCCATGCCGCATTCTTCGATACGCACATTAAGATGCCATGGCCTCTGGCAACTAACTACCCAGACAGAAGAAGCTGCATCTGTATATGCCACAAAGATGGGATGGCACTCTATCCTGCAACGAAGGCCTATGCTTTTCAGGAACATTCTTAACGACCTCATAAACGTACCGCCACGCCGCCCTACGGTTGTCATGGGGGCTATATGTACATGAGGAGAACCTGTACGAGATAGTGTACTCTATCTGTCGATCTATCTGTATACTGTGTGATTGGCGAATTTACTAACTTCAGTTCAGCTCTTCAAGCTTGAGCGATTTTCTGAATGATTGGATTGACAGCCTGTATGCAGCAGATTGACCGAAACCTGCTCGAGACAGCTGGATAATCACACTTACACCTAGTTACCAATCCAAATCCAACTCACGCTGAAACGAACATTCCATACAAAATAAGGGAACATACCGTCTCGGGAAGTCCCGAGATTCCCCCTGGGGAAGAAAATCTGACTGGGCCATTTTTCTGTCTTTATGTTACTATAAAAGCCTCGATCTCCCGAGTTAAAACCTCATGATAATCCCTGTGCGAATCTAGTTATTCGTCCTCTCTGTTCCTGATGCAAGGGAAGAAAAAGCCCTTTACTATCGTCGGCGTTGAGGGTAGCTAAACCTCGAAAGGGCGCCGGATGTCGGTCTCAAATGGCAAAAAGCGGAGGGGCGGGGAGCTAAAATGGTGATCAGAGGCTAGATGGTCCATATGTACAGTATCTTAAGGAGGAAGAGGGTGGAAATGCTAGGAGATTTAGAAGAGGAGAAGGAGACGACAGGGGTGTGTGGCGTGCGTGCATGCATGCATGCATGCACGCAAGCCTCTCCTGTCGAGTTGTCAACTGCCATCACCACTTTTCCCCCATCTTACCCTGCTGTATAGATACTGAGGAAAAGAAATTTGTGTGCAGGGCGCAGATGATAGTGGAGAAAAGGTTCATTGTTGATAGTATGGATAGACATAACAGTAAAAGTTAGATTATTCCAAGGAGACGGCGGGCTGTTCATCCTCTTTCGGTTGATGAGCAAAGAAAACTGAGTAAAGCAACTTTGTGGTTGATTGATGATTAATTTAGTATCATGTTATTTTCCTTTTACCTCGTCGTCTTCTTTGTTATTTCTTATTTGCCTTGTTGTTTGCCCATCGTCTAACAAGTGTAGTTAGCCTAAGGTACCTTATATCTAAGCAACAAGTAACTTCATGGAGGATAACGTTGTTCACTGTATCAACTAGCTAGCCGACCTAAATAAGATGGGGAGGCACGTGATTGGGGAGCCGTAGTATCTCTACTGGGGCAAAAGAGCTCAATTAATCCTCTCACCATATTGGTAGTTAGAGGAGGACGAACCATCCAAGCCAAGCCCCTCGACCACCCCCCCCTCGGACTCACTCTATTAATATGGTAGGTGGGCCTCAATGCCACTTGTACCTCCATTTGATATTAGTTATTGGTGGTTCTGGGATTTTAATGGGTGATTCATCACAGTCCTGGACCCGCAACAAGATCTATGTATTAATAAGGAGCTACCTAGGTAGGCACTCTGGCCTTGGCCTGATTCGAACCTATGTCCTAGCATGTTGGACAACGCGACACGGGCCTCATAACCTCTAGGCTACTGGGGCGCTCAATTACCCTCTCACCATATTGGTAGAGGAGGACGAACCATCCAAGCCAAGCCCCTCCAACAGTATATACCCTCCCATACTACGGCGCCGCTGAGCTCTTGCCGCTTAACTCGCCGGCCCCGGCTCAAATCTTCAATAATAATTTATTACAAAATTCGGACCATGACTACCCAATTAGGGAAGGTGCCCGTACGGGTCATAACCGTAAATACCAAATGAAAACACGTAAATGATCAACCATCCCTGTATTTCCATTACACCCATTCTGGGCCGCAAAATCACTCAATCTCTTTCAATCCTAACTTCTCCACGAAATCATCCTTCTCAACCAGATCTCGAAGGATATGATAAAGGATTTCGATATGGCGCGAGCGCCTTGTTAAGGACTCTCTCCCTTCGCGAGATCGATTGCACCCTTATTATCAACCTGTAGGTTGGTGCAAATCTTAACTCTCTCCTTCCAATAATCCAGCGTCATACAGCATATCATTCGGCCAGATCAACTCGCACGCAGCTTCGCTAACCGCGATATATTCCGCCTCCGTAGTCGATTTGCAATGGAGGTTTGGCGTTGTGAACGCCATGAGATAGGTGACCCGTTAATGAATATAACGTAGCCTGAGGTTGATTTGAATTGGGGGTCCGCTCCCGCCCAATCCGAATCACAATAGGCAACAGGTTCTAGCCCATCTTTTCCAATCTCCTTCTTGCAGAGAATGCCTATCTTCTTCGTTTTCTTAATATAGCGCAGGACGTGCTTGAATGCCGCCCGCCCAGCACTCCTTATTCGGTCGCGAATTGAACCTCGATAGGTAGTTAGTTAACCGCGAACGCGAGATCCGGCTTGCTACTTGTAACCAAATATTGCAATGAACCTAGTCCATGGCGATATCTCGTGGCTGTAAAATCGTCATCTAGACCACCCACCTCATCAGGGGAGAACACCAACCGAATACCCGCCGACATAAGGGTCCCAGCTGGATTGACCTTGTCCATTCCAAAATCCTCAAGGACAGGATAGAGATAGTTATCATTTATAAACAATGGACTGCTAACATGTTACTCATGGAAGCAAGCCATAAGAAGTCAAATGGTGATATGATCATCAATTCCAGGTTCAGCAACTGTGATTTGCAGCTGTGATATGGCAGTGAGAACACATCTCAGGATGAGAATATATCAGAATCCAATCCTCAATGTATTCCCTTCCCCGCAGACAATGTGATTTCTCTTGCTTTTCTTTGCTGCGCACACACACACACACACACACACAATCTCTCGATGAAATCAGAATACCCTCGACGAATGGTAAACTCCAACGCATCCCCTCCCCACGCTACCTCAGCCCGTCCGCTTAACCTTGAAGCTGATTGACTGGCGGTGGTTGACCTCATTGCTCTGTCTGTCATTGGCGCACGGACTGTTGCTGACTACGCACACCCTTGACCTTAACTAGTTAATAACTAACTAGTTAGTTAACTACCTA
>JAFEJD010004364.1:0-18502 GCA_018296065.1 Blastomyces percursus
CCCCGGGCGCCTCGTGGGATACGCCAATCGGCCAACCTTTACGAAAGGATTGTCCTGCATATCTATACCGAACGATCTATTATCCTCAATAGCATTTGACCCGAATCACCCGGTGCCTCCTCGGCGATATACAATCTATATTAGCGTACAATGGCCGACAATGGGGCTGAAAACATCCCCAACCCGCCTCGCTTCCTCGCACCTCCTGCCGTCGCCGCTCTTAGGCAGGAGGCCCGCGACGCCAATAGTGGTAGTCCCTCTCCGCAACCAATGTCTCGTACGTTCAGCGAAGACATCCGTGAAGAACGCCAAGACCTCAAGGAAGCCGCTGAACAGACGCTGAATGTTATTGTAGACCTCGATCTCGATGGGCGCATCAAGTGGGTCAGCCCATCGTGGAAGGAGGTGGTTGGCACGAACGTTGAAGATGTTGAGGGCTTGTTGATTTCTGAGCTTGTCCTAGATAATAAGATGGCGTTTGAACATGCCATTGAGAGCATGAAGATCGATGATTCAAAAAGTCATATTGTTAGATTTGCGGTGAAAACGGGGCCGGCGTCGTTCCTTAGACGGGAGGCTGGGGAGGTGGAGGTGGAGCATGTAGCTGGTGAGGGTGGTGGCGAGGGTGAAAGGGAAGAAAAAAAGGAAGAAGGAGAGAAAAGGGATGCGGAAGCACCAGTGCAACATAAAATGCCAGAGGAACGCGTCGATATTTCCCAGCCTCAGCAGGAGCAGCCCGAGCATGTGGGAGACGAGCAACAGGAGAATGGTGAGGACTATCATATCCTGAATCTTGAGGGACAGGGGATTATGGTTTTTGACCGGTCTCCGACCACGGAAAGTCACGTATGTATTCCATTCTTTTTTTTTTCCTATTACGTTTGGAGATATCGTCGTAGTCAGTTTCTTATGCTATCTAGACTATGTGGATGCTACGGCCATCTACTCAGCCACGGGAAGTTACAATAGATCTTCCCCCTCTCCTCGTCGAGTCACTCGGCGTTGGCGCAGAGGTTCTTGCAAACTACCTCACAGCTCTTGCGGAAGCGGGATCTCGGGATCCCTCTCACGTCCCCTTTCCCCCACCAGTGCTATGTCGAATCTGTGAGCGCCAAATCCCCCCGTGGTGGTTCGAGAAACATTCAGAGTTATGTCTGCAAGAACATGGAGCGGAGATGGACGTCCAGATGGCGCAGGACAATTTAAACGAACATCGCCACTCCATCGTTAAGGTTCTAGATGTTTTAGAGGCTCGCAAAGGCAGGTCAGCTTCTGGTGACTCGAACCCCTTCGCTGGCCCTCAAGCAGAGTATAAGGGTTTACCTATCGGGCCCTCCATACCCTCGTCGGGTATGACTTCAGGCTCTTCTTCTTCTTCCGGAACACCGCCACGTTCTCGCGATCCATCGACGTCAGGTCTAGGACACACTCGCACTCGCTCGTCCTTTGCTGTTCGACGACCGCTTGCGCGCATTGTGGAATTAATTTTAGATCTCTGCGACACTGCGTTGGAGATAAATACACCCGCACTTAAAGACGCGCGAACAGATGGGGGAGAAGAAATTCGAACACAATCTCCCCAGTCGGAATCGAGAATATCGCAAGTCATGCAATGGCAATCTCCAAGTAGCAATACCCTGGACCAAGAGCAGGGCTTAGCAGCGCTATCAGCGGACACCGAACGCTTTGCTCGTGCCAAAGTGGATGCTGTGTTTCGCCATCGACAGATTGTAGAGTATAGTGAGCGTATCCGCGTCGAGTTTACAGTTCTTGTCGAGGAATGTATATCTGCTGCTATGAGTAAAGCGGAACGCATTGCTGCAGGGGAACTGAGCGATTCGTCAGGTTCATCCTCAAGCGTCACTGGAGATTCGCAGGACGAAGGTAGAGATTCAGCGCGGTCCGAGATCCCCGATGCCCCGTCTAATACGTCTAGTCAACCGTCCTCACTACCCAATCCGTCGGGAATAACTGCCGCGTTGCGTGTCGGCTCAACTCCGCTATTTACTTCTGCCTCCCAATCAGAAAGACTACAGCCTTCATCTGTCGCTGTTTCGACCCGCTCCAGTAGTCCAATGGAGTGTCCAACGCCTAGGTCTCATAGGAGTGTTGGCGGTTTGTTAAGCCATTCGCAACCGTCCAAGAGGGGCTCGTTGCTTGCCGAGAGCGACGCGGGTGATAGTGATAGCAGCATACTGTCTTCCGTTTTCGCTGGGACACACCGGACTGAGTCTCCATCCTCCGAGCGGGGCCTTAGTCGTGCCACAAGCTCTAGAGACCGTAAACGCCAAAGTCTCATATTGCCCGGCATGTCGGTGTCCCCACGCAGAGAATCCCCTGCGCGAAACCAACCCCACTCACCGCTACGATTATCCAAACCACGCCTATCCATGGGCGAAAGCTCCACGTCACCAATGACATCCCCGCTGCTCAGCAACTCTGAACTTGCGGCCCATAATACGCACCAATACTATCCGCCATCTTCCCATCATCACCATCGCAGACTGTCATCTGCCACTTCTCCGGACCTGGGCAAGACTCCTGTTTCCCCGCATCTTAGCTCGGTTAGCCATCCGCCACCACCGCGGGCGGTTGCACCTTCTATCAAAGACTTTGAGATCATCAAGCCGATTAGCAAGGGCGCATTTGGCAGTGTTTACTTGTCCAAGAAGAAATCGACTGCTGAGTACTTCGCGATCAAAGTCCTAAAGAAGGCAGATATGGTTGTTAAGAACCAGGTTACAAACGTCAAGGCTGAACGGGCAATTATGATGTGGCAGGGTGAGAGTGATTTCGTTGCGAAGCTCTATTGGACCTTCTCAAGCAAGGATTACTTGTACCTTGTCATGGAATACCTCAATGGCGGCGATTGCGCATCTCTGGTAAAAGTTCTTGGCGGTCTGACGGAGGATTGGGCGAAGAAGTATGTTGCAGAAGTCGTTCTGGGTATTGAACATCTCCATGAGAGGGGCATTGTCCACCGCGATCTGAAGCCAGATAATCTCCTTATCGACCAACGGGGCCATTTGAAGTTGACTGATTTCGGCCTTTCGCGGATGGGACTTGTAGGCCGTCAGAAACGTATTCTCAAGAACCCCAACGAGTCTGCGCCGGATTTACTCAAGACAGGCCCATTTACTCGCGCTACATCGCTGGCATCGTCGCGGTCGGCGTCGTTTGATTTCCCGCCGACACAATCGCCAAGTTCTACTCCTTCTATGACTCCTGAGGTCCTTATGCTGATTAATCAGCCGTCCTATTTTAGCCTGAATAAAGAGCCGTCGTTTAATCGCGAGACGTCGAGACGTGCTTCGGGACATCGAAGTGACAGCGGGGGCAGTGACAGTTTGACAGGGATGTTTAGAGGTTTTTCATTATATGAAGGTGGCGACACGCCGTATCCCCTGTCGTTTCAACCACAGCCGTCATTCCCCCCACCGCAACAACAGCAACAACAAGGTCGTCCTATCGAGGAGGAAGCGCAGAGTGAAGGAAGCGATTCTCCGCACCTATTCCCCTTGCAGACGGGTACCAGTTACCCAACATCTTCGATGTCTGGTCAGCACAGTACCCCACCCCAGCAGTCTTTGATGCCTCCCGCCATGGCCCTTTTCGACCTAGAGGATCATAATCGATGTTTCGTCGGGACGCCTGATTATCTCGCCCCGGAAACTATCAATGGCGTTGGTCAGGATGAGATGAGCGATTGGTGGTCTCTTGGTTGTATTCTGTTTGAATTTCTCTACGGATACCCTCCTTTTAACGCCTCGACCCCGGACGAAGTCTTCCAGAATATCCTTAATCGTAGGATTAACTGGCCTGAAGAGGCGGATGAGCTGGTAACGCCCGAAGCAAAGGATCTCATGAACAAGTTGATGACCATTAATCCAGAGGAGCGACTTGGTTCGAATGCTTCTGAGAAATATCTCAACGGGGGCGCTGAAGTTCGTGCTCATCCGTGGTTTGCGGATATAAACTGGGATACGTTGCTGGAGGATGAGGCCCAGTTTGTCCCTGCTCCGGAGAACCCGGAGGATACGGAGTATTTCGATGCTCGGGGAGCGACACTACAGTCCTTTACTGAAGAATTAGAAGACCAGCTCTCCCCTCCTCCCGCCGCTACAGGACCAGATTACCCTGATAGACCCCACGATGCTCTCTACAAGGTTCGCACGCAGGTGAATTCTCTGAAGCGCGGGCTGATGCCGCTGCATATCCCGCCACATGTGCGTGATACCCGCAGCAGACGACTTAGCGAGCCGGTATTGGTGGATGATTTTGGGAACTTTAACTTCAAGAACTTACCTGTGTTGGAGAAGGCGAATAAGGATGTCATTCAGAAACTGCGAATGGAGGCTATGCAGGCACAGCAAAGGCAAATACCAACGAATACGCCTGCCTCCAGCTCCGGTCCATCACTAGAGGGAAGCCCTCTACTACCAATGCCTCTGCAGCGGACTATGTCACAAAACAAAGCCACGAATCGCCCAGCGTCGCCGTCGAGTCTCAGTCAGGCGAATTCTTCCTCCCCTAGTCGACCTTCACAACCTTCATCACCACTTCTGGTACAATTTAGTACAGGCCAGAATCATGAGCGGAGGAAAACCTCTGGTTCTTCGTCGTTTTCCCATCAGCCTGGCGGACCGCTGCAGGCCGGGAGTTACCCTGAGCCTCCACGTTTATCAACCAATTTTAAGATGATGTCCACTTCAGCTACCTCATCACCTGTTAAGTATGTGAAGCCGCCAACACCTTCTCCTGATAAGTCGGGTGGTACTTCCCAACCGCGCCAGAGCAGTGTACCGACCTCCCGATCGAGGTCGCAGACTGTTGGTTCTCAGGATAGCGAAGCGGCCCCTTCTAAAGAGCCGTTTGTACCTGGGCACCACAAACGGCGAAGTCAGCTGTTTGATATTTCACCGTCATCATCTGATAATGAAGATCCACGGACCAAGGCTAAAGCGCTTCTCAAGGTCCAAAGGCGACGACAAAGTTCCCGACGGCTGTCGCAGATCAACCTTGCCGAGGGACCTTATTTCCGCCCCCTAGATGTTCTAATTTGCGAGGATCATCCTGTTTCGAAGCTGGTTATGGAAAGACTATTTGAGAAGCTACGATGTCGCACAATTACTGCCGTCAATGGATCGGAGGCCATGCGCTACGCACTTAGCGAAGTCCAATTCGACATCATTATGATGGAATTTAAACTACCACAGCTCAACGGAGCAGACGTGGCGCGCATGATCCGTGATACGAAGAGTGTCAATACACATACTCCTATCATCTGCTGCACGGGCTACCTCAAAGACCTGCCGGAAACACACCATTTCGATGCGCTCATCGAGAAACCCCCCACGCTTTCCAAGCTCACCGAGGCCCTTTGCAAATTCTGCCAGTGGAAGCCCCCGCCAAAGGATCATTCGCTCAGCCTCCCAGCGCATCATCCCATCCTACCTCCTGTTAGCTCCCGCCTGACATCCACAATGATGCCACCTGATTGCAGTCCCAGCTCCACGTCATCCGGCTTTGCCGCCATCCCCACAAGTTCCTACCGCGGCTCTAGCCGCGAAGATTCCATCGGTAGCAGCTACTTTGGTGACGTCGACTCTATTAAACCCGAAGAATTACCCATTATCATCAGTCGCCAGGCTACGGACGACTGGGGGAATGTCCAGGGTGCTGGGAGCGGTGGTGGTGGTCTTGGTATCTCTGATGAGCCTAACGTCCCAAGATCAGACCCGATAATTATGTCCTCACCACCCCAAATCCCGCAAGTCCTCCATGCAGCTTCCGCCCCATCAACCCTTCCCGCTAGGGCAATGACGATGCCAGCGGTAAGCATGGGCGCTCGTACCCCGCGCAACCAGCCTTCCGTCGAGGATATTCGCGCGAAGCGTGAGGCGCACGGACGAAGGAGGAGGTATGAGGGCGCTGAGTCCGGGGACGACGAGGACGAGGAGCTTGGTAATTCCCAGTCGCAGAACCGGCCGAAGAGTCCGCAGAGTGCTCCCGGGAAGGGCAAACGGTCAGGATCCAAGCTGGGAACGGAGTTGATGCGGACGAATAGTCGTGGTAGCGTTGTTAGTGATGCTGGCGAGGGGCGTGTAGAGGGCCCTGTTACTACCGCGGTTAGTTCGCCCGGAGGTAGAGAAGTGACACCATCGTCGCTTGTAGGAGCACCCAGCCCGAGCGTTGATGTTGTGGAGGAAAGTCTGGCTAGCCTGCGAATTACGGAGGATGGGTTGGAGACTTTGCCGGAGGATAGGGAACAGGAGGAGTCGTGTGCGCTTACCGATCCCATTGTCCCTACGAGCGCCACCAGTGCCAAGTCGTCTCTTCGAATACAGTCGCCGCTTTTGATCTCTGAGAAACTCGTCCAGGATACGACTTCTGCTGCCTCGGCAGAGCAATGGCAGGACTCCACAACCCAATCTCAACCCTCACATCCCAATTCTACAACGCAGGCTCCAAAAACTCCATCTACAACGCCACCCCTACACCCAGCGTCACCATCAATCTCCCCTACCAATTCCTCAACCATAAAAACCACACCACTCGGCACAACCCAACGAAAACAATTACACACTCCAGTCCTCACCACCACTCCTACCACCGATCCATCCGGCGAGGACGTTACGCCCCGCCCCACGACTTCAATTACGCCCAGCGGATTCAACCCCGGCAAGGCACGTAGCACACTAGCGCCAGACGTGCATGGTGCTGCGGTTGGTATTGGTTCGGTCGATTATCACGTAGCCGAGGATGAGTCCGAAGCCACACCACGCGCATCCGACAGGGATAAGCGGCGTGAGAAAAGTAGAGAGAGGAGGTTGAGGGGCCTCGATTGGATGCGCAGGTCGTGATATTATGAACAGGTCTGGAGAAGGCAATGGGGCTTTGGTGTCGGTGTGCTGTATCTGCTCTGTGATGATTGATACTCGGTAACTGTTTACCAACCGGATGTGGCCTCTCACACTTTTGTTTTTGTTTTCATTATTGGCTCCTCTCCATTTTACGATATGATTTGTGACGATATATTATGATATGAATTCACTTGCTTTCCCTTTTCTTATCTGTCTTCCCTGATTTTCTAGTTCTTTTGCGCTGTCTGAATCTTTTAATTGGGTTGGGTATTGGGATTGCGATTTAACTAGGAACCATGTTATTCTCCAGCTTTGCTTCCTCTCAGCTATTGACTTGTAGTTCTACTTCCCCTGCCATTTCTTCGCTTAACTGAACTGAGTTGAGTTGAATTTTGAGCTTCTGGCTTCTTCTTCTTCTTCTTCTTCTTCTTCTTCTTCTTCTTCTTCTTCTTCTTCTTCTTCTTCTTCTTCTTTTTTTCCCTTTTTTCCTTATAAGCCACTTTTTATCTTATCTAGTTATGAAATGGTTGATGAACCTGGCATGGATTTATTTTGGCCATATGCTCTTATCTTTCTTTCCTTCTTTTTTACCTTCCATTTGAGTTGTTGCCGTTTACTTTCGCACCCCCACCTCCCGCCCTTCTTTCTTCCTTGTATTTCATTACGTTCGGAATGATTTGGCTTCGAAATTGTCTCGATTGTAAATAGGAAGAGGATATGAGGGATAGGAGTAGGAAGGGAAAGTCGTTAAACTAAGGCAGACGAACAATACTGTTTTCAACGCCTGCGCAATTTGTGATGCGGAAAGATGGGGACGGCGAAGGAACTAATTTTTTTTTATTTTTATTTTTTTTCTTTTCTCTTCTCTGTCTATGGTACAGTATATATGTTATATTATATATAACTTATATCATGTGTGTGTTTACTTATCGACTCATTTTCTAAAAAAATATGTGCCTCTTCATATAATGCTTCCCGTGTTTCATACTTCAAAGACTCACTTTGTCTACATGATTCTCGCCGCCCTACTGCGGTAGGTCTTATAGAAAGAAACACTCTGATGGGATGGGATTCGGGAGGATTGCATTTTAAAGGGCCCCAGTTGGAGTTATTGGCTACCTGGTTAGTTACGTGGGATTTGTTCATGACATTGTGGCTCGTTCATACCACTTCAGAACCACTTTCAATATATTGCTAAATGCTTTATATTCTTCTGGATGATAATTAGTAGCAAATTCCCGTAAGAATTAACTTCCGAAATATTTTTTCGGTATCCGTAGAACGTAAAAAGGGATGGAAGCAGGCATTATTATCATGAACCACATACTGGAGTAAGGACATGGAATTTAAACTAAGGAAACAATCGAAAGGAAAGAAAAAAGGGTCATGAAACGGCGTTCTTATCATGACATTTTTATCAACCAAGTAAAAAAAAAAGAGAACCAGCATCGTTTACTCTTCATCCTCATCGGACTCCTTCTCCTCCTTCACTGTCTCAACACCAGCATCCTCATCCTCCTCAAATGTATTTACCGGAACCTGATAGAGTCGAATAACAGGCTTATTCGGATCCTTCACAAGTACGAACTTGCGCACATCGCCGTCACTGTCATCCTCCTCGTCATGCTCTAGCCCCCGAATCAAGTCCACGATCGTTCGCACGATACCCCATCCGTTCGACAGATTCAGGTTCATCTGCGCAGCAAACTCGCGCGGTTTATAACCCACCACGCCCAGGATGACGTGCGCAGCGGCCGACTTTGGATTGGCGCGCGACACGAAGCCGAGCTTCATCATGTCGGCTTTTGCTAGGATGGCCTGTGTGGCCCATCGAGCGAGCTTGCAGCTGTTATTCTTCATCTCGGTGGCGACAACGGCACCACGTTGGGAGACGAGCTTGGTGCGCCAGTCGAGTGCGCCGCCGGCGCCTTGGGATTTGTGGTCGAATTCGTTGAGGGCCTTGACGGTCAGGTACTGGTCATCGCCGCTGATGTTGTTTTTGACTACGGCGTCGACTTCGGTGCGTACGATCAGCTGGAGCTGTTCCTCGTCCTTCTCGAGAGAGAGGTCGAAGCGGCGGTACTTGTAGGCCTTGGAGGCGAGGGGCTCGCTCTCTTCGGATACGTTGTAGAAGGGGTTCGGGTGGGCGAATTCGACCTTGGAGGTGTCAGATTCGATCACGGTTTGGAGAGCGAAGTTATGATTGATAACAGTGGCTTCGATGGCGAGGGCCCCGGGGGTGTTGATGGAATCCTGCTTGGCTCCTCCTGCCTCTGAGACTTCGAGGGGAGCATCTTGAGCGTTCTCGTTGACTGTTACCAGGTCGATGGATGCGTTGTCGCGCTTGTCGAAGTAAATCTTGTTGCCTTGTTGGATGATAACAATATCCCAAGAATACACGCTGCGGGGCGCACACATCAGCATGGAGAGAATATCAGCCGTGGCGAACACGGTGGCCTCATCCTTTTCGGCCAGCTCTTGGATGACTGGGTCAGCGGTGGTGGTGACGTTGTAGGCAGCACGATCAAGAGACTGCAGTTTTCGTTCCGTGTTCCTCACGGGAGCTTTATCGTATGTGCGATCATAATAGTACAGGAACCCGTAATTGTCAATATCCTCGCCATCAGGAGTCTCGAGGTTGAGTTTCGCAAGTCTTGTAAAGTCGATCTCTTCCCGCATGTTCCACTCAGTGCGGATGTGCACTGAGCTATCACGATTACGCTGGGGTTTGTCGTAATCTCTCCATCCAAATCGGCGGCCCCGGCCACCTCGTCCACCACGGTTGTCATAGTATCGATCTCCGCCAGACTGACCGCCTCGTCCTGCACCCACTCTTTGGAAGCCACCACGACCGCGTTGTCCGGGGCCGCCTCGTTGACCACGGCCACGGAAGACGGTGCCCCCGCCACGACCAAATCCACGAGTCTTCGTGGACGATCTTGTATTATCGACGACGGAGAAGGAGGATTCATCTTCGGCCACTGGCACGGAAAACAGGCTGGATGCCCCAGCACCGTACACTTGCTGATCTACACAGTTATGTCGCATGAGTTATCAAGCTAGCCAAAACAAAATCCATGGAAAAATGAGTGTACAAACCTCTGTACATGCGGTTATATGCTTGTCTGCCACCCCGTCCATCTCTTCCGTCTTTCCCTTCCGTAGCCCAATCTGCCATTCGCCCTAACTTATCACCCTTGGAGAAGGGAGCGTATGGAACTCCATCGAGAGTGCTTTCCGTCGTAACTGGCGGTCCCCATGAGTCCTCTGAAGGGAGAGATGCGACGATATCTGTAATCGAAATAGGAGCCATGATGCCTGATTCCTATTGTTCGTCGATAAGTCGTTGTTGAGCGGATGAGGGCGGTTGTGATGCCGTTGGCGTCGTTGAATTTCAGACTTTTTTTATCTCAATTTCTCGATGTGGGAGGAAGTCTTGGCGTGATTATATAAGACGCATTTTTAAGGTTGGATGGGTGTGTAATATTACGTATTTATAATACAGCAAACATGGTTATCTGAAGAGAGTAGAACATTAATGTCTAGTTTCACTACAAGAAACGTTGCGACTTGTAAATAGAAAGTCTTGTGCCTATAGTGGAAAAATTCCAAATGGCGATACAGCGCTTTTTACCAGCCAACCAAATCTACGGAAATACATATGGGTGTAACGAGTGCTTTTATATAAAAGTAAAAAATACATACACAGCAGAGGGGAAAAGGAACGACCAAATGCATAAATGTACATACACACAAAGTAAATACAAATGCGGTCCCACGAGAACTAACAAATTATTACACTGGTCAAATCTGTTCTCCTCCCCACCCTCCCCACCGCCGTTTGGAAGAGTAATGAAATAGAAATTGTCCAATAAGTAACCCAAAATAAAAAGCGGCATATTCCACTGAAATAAGTATAAAGACATCGAAACGAATCCGGAAGCGTGATCAAAACAGAGGAGAGAAAGAGGTATGTCTTTTTCAAGAATACATCAAATCGTCCGACAAACGTTGCCTGGGCGTTGCCGGAAGGGCTGTGGGATCGTCAGGAGCGGTATCTATGAGAGATTCCAGCTTACTAGCCAGCACGCTGCTGAACGAGTCCATGAACTCGAAGTCCTCCAGCACTGCGCCAAACCCGTAGCATCGAATTTTGCCATTGAGGTCATCCATCATGTTCTGCACATCTTCTCGCGTTAATGATGAATACATGTCGTGGTTTTTCAAATACTGTAGTGCCATAATCGGTGTGATCTGGTCGCCCGTGACTAACTGACGGCTTAAATTGAGGAGTTTTGTTAGATTACTATGCGGGAGATCGTACGTGCGGATGGGATACATCTGGCCCGGTTCCGTAGAAACGATTTGGGTTGGTGGCGGGCAGGATGCCATTAAGACATGTCCGGAGATCGTTTCGGTCTCTATATCGTCTTCAGCTCGCCTGCAGAGAAATTCCATATGAGTTCGGCAGGATTGTTCAAGGCTGCGCTTCAGTGTTAGCTGAAAAGCAACTGTACACCACTTGACACAAGAGTTACGTAGTGGGGTATGTTCTCTTCCTTACGAGAGGACGAATTCAACTCCCAGCTCTGGTTCCTTTTCAAAAATACCCGGCAGGTCATCTACTACAGAACAATCACCCCTCCAAGCACTTGACTCACCGAGCACGCCAGGCTGCTCGCTTTGAATCCCTTGGGAGCCCGAATATGAAGTAAATATATTTCCAGTACCCTGCGGATCTGTGTAATCCGAGCTAGTCCCGGGGCTCACAACGGATACGGTGGCAGGAGGAGTAGTAGTAGTGGGGTAGGTGCCCTCTCCTAAGAATCCCTGGGAGAGGGAGTGAGAGTATGCTTGCGATGGGGCTTGGGATTGAGCATGGGAATGGGTAGTACTACCGGCGAAGGAGGCAGTATGGGCGTGTCTGGCGCCTGAACGAAGAGCCAGTTTTCGCTGTTCGAGTTCTGCCTCAAAGGGGATGCCATGAGAGGCGAGAATCTGTTTCAGTAATGTGTTCTCCTCCCTGTGCTCCTGTAATACCCTTCTCTGCTGCTGAATTGACATATTTGACGCTTGGAGTGACATATTGGAAGCTGACATATCATTGCTATAGCATTCTCTTAATCGTGATATTTCGGTCTCTAGTGCTCTGATATACTGTTCCTTCCGCTCTCGATGTGTCCTGGTATTAAATCAGTAGCCGTATTATTCAAAAAACTTTCCATGTTTAGAACATAGTGACTACCTAGGTACCTTTGCGCTTGTCTGTTTAGCTCTTGCCGTCGTGTCTGAGCAGGCTTGCTATCTGGTTTTGGGCCTCTGCGCTTTGGTGGCTGCCCTTCTGCTCATCGAGTTAGGATCACAAATTATGTCGCTTTATGTCGCTGGGTTATATACCTCGCGTAGTTTTCTTTTGTCCGGCCAAATTTTTCAGGAAGGACATGCTCATCAGCGATGGGCTTTTTGTGGATGTGGGTAGGGTGCCTATAAACACCACGCTATTGTTCTACCCTCGATGGAGGACCATGGGAGATAGGCAAACGGCATTTACATTCCCCGGGTGGAAAAGAGAGCAGAATGCCATTTACGGTGCGGTGTTCCAATGGCCCTCCACGGAAGGGAAGACAAAAGCGTAAATAAGTGAGCCAATGCTGGTATAAACAGATATATGCTCATGGACAAAACGCAACGCAACGCAACGCAACGCAAGCCCAAGTTCCCTCTGAAAATTGCAAAGCACAAGCAAGGTAGGGAGACGTATAAGATCAATGCAAACGTTGGAGAAAAATGTAACATAAGAAAGAGGAATAATCCATATATAAATACGTTTGCGGGTGATATGTAGGCTGATTGCATAGGTTTGCAAGCGGTTCTGGGGGGATGATGATATAGCCACCAATTTGCGGATGTAACGGTATCTTCACACCAACGCGGAACCACAGGAAAGAACAATTGGGTTGAGCAAGGTATGTCAACTCTGGGGATGATAAAAGGGTTCAAAAATAAAAAGAGCCTATATATGTATACATATAGTTACATATATAGCGGGCATGCATACCTTGGTCGCCAGCGTTGCCGTTCCGCGAGCTTTGGTTGGAGGTCGAACCATTGTGGTGCCCGAGGGAGGCCATTTTCGACTTGCTAGTATTTGCTCTTCGAAGAGAAACAGCTTGGAGGCTGGCAACTCAGAACAGGATATAGAGATGCTAGCACCCTCCTGGCGCATATCAACTACTGGGGTAGCTAGGTGGCGCTTCGTCGTCGGTGGGTTTGGACTACGGATGCGGAGCGGCGTAGATTGGGGCGGATATATGCGTTGGAGAAATGGTAGCGAAAAGGGCAGTGAAACTGTGCGATCAGCCAGGATGAAAGGTGCAGGCGTCAAGAAGCCCAACCGAACTGACGGTAGGACGCAAAGATGAAACTGAAGGTGTCAGAGACCTCAAACCGCGCCAGATGTAGATAATGAGGTCTTGGTCGGTCTGGTCTGGGCTCGCGAGGTGGCTAACTAGTTCGTTGCTGCTGAGTAATAAGCGGCTCGGAGCTGAGTTTAACCTTGCTGGGGAAAACCACTTTTTTGCGTACAGAGGATGGGATAAGGTGGATGAAAGAGGTGGCGGGCGGGTCAATTGAATATTATTGTCTGGCTTCGGGCTGCGAGCCTTGGTTGGTTTCTGCCTCTCAATAATTTATATAAGAAACTAAGTATACACGCTGAAGGTCAGGGAGAATGACTCTTGGCGAAGGGTTGTGACATCAAACAGGAACCCTCTTTGCAGAACCCCTTGAATACCGGGGCCGATTAAAGAGACTAGGGAGATCGAATACTTATGATTCCAAACGAAGTGGGCGGCAGTGGGTATTTTTATGTTTTATTTCTCCCAACTTTTCTCATCCATGAGGAACTAGCAAACGGTGACAGGCTTCCCGACCACTAGGAATTCTACGGTTGGCCATGGCCTGAGGAAGAAAGCTGAGCACTGTTAGATACCCGCGGCTAAGCATCTTTAAATGGCACAGCCGTCACAATCGGCAGGGATAGTTGCTCCTCTTAGTTAGCCGGGTCTGAGCAGGTTAGTGAAGTTTCGGGCAATCAAGCTTGGCCGGCGTTGTTGATGCAGGGGGGAGGTTACGAATTTTGAGTTCAACTTTTCTTTGAATGCTATCATTCGACCATCACCATCTTGGATATTCACATATTCATCGAAAGAAAGTCACCTTCAGTTGTACGGACGTAACTAATTCTGGATTAGGCTTGTCCTTCGGCTTTGCCTTAGCGGGTGCTATCATTTTGTCGAGGTCATTTAAGGATAAAAACCATAGAAGGGTCATGCACGACTACTTGAGTGGCGCTTCTCAGGGACTTGAAGGCTCAAACTGAGCGTTGAACTCAGAAACGGAGAACGTCTTCTCATTCGAGGGTCTAAACACGATAAAGGCAACGGACATTCTGGTGTGGCTGAGACTCATGAATGCTTCATGTCCGAGGCTCCGTGCGTTTTTCAACTGTTCAAGTTCGAGATACTGTCTCGATTACCAACAAGAGGACCGAAGTATACCGTTACCATTGGCTTATTCTCTCTTGCGAGAAGAACCAGTCACCAGATCATCCTCGCCTACCAAAATCGGGAACATGGCCTTCATGCGGCGCCCTTTCGGGTCTCCCTGGTTTAATGAGAGCATGCTCTTCGCTCCGTCAGAGGGCGATTACGTGGCAATCTTCAGTCTTCCTTTTGGCTTGCAAGGGGTTCGGCTTCATCCCCAGGTTCTCTCTTAGCTTCCAGTTCCAGGAAAGTTTGCAAGTGGTAATAAATGATTCGGCATGATGTTTACGCTTGAGTAACCCTGACGAACTTTGACTCCGTATTAATTCTATGAATGCCTTCTACTGTGCATTTTCTCCGGGGTTAAGCAAATCTCCAAGAAGACAAGCACAAGAGCATTTTCAAACGGAAACAAGAGGTGGAGAGGAAGAGATGAAGCTGACCATATTCTGATCCCATAGAACGGACCCTCGAGTTCTTCACATGCACACCGAGATAATCAGTCCAAGACCCATCATGATTTATTCTTTTGGCCGGAAGGTAGTGTTGCTCAGCAGGCTCTATGATATCCCCAGTGGCCATTGAAACAGGCGCCCTTTACCTTCCGCCATTATTGCCCCTATCAATCCTTTGTGAATTTCGACTTTCGGCCTGGACCTTGATGTTTAATGAACCATTCTCGGCCGAGAAAGCCATCGTCCCGTCAGTTAGCCCAGTAGATTTTATTAACAATGTATTTTTCTTCTCTTGACACCTGCCTTCTATTCATTTTTTCTAACGGTGACCTTACCTCAACCATCGTTGCTGACTTTGGGCGGAACAGATCATTCTATTCTCATTTTATGTACTAACCGCTGGAATGATTGCCTCAATGCTACGTTTCCTACTAATAATGGTGGTTCAGGTGATACCGGCCATGTCATATCCGGAGCGCAGTCGTGGCTGGTGCTTGCTCTCGGTGCGAAAATAAGGTCGATCAAACACCGGTTGGAATAGAGCTATATGAATTGCAGGGAGAGATGACGCATAATCTTTTGGCAATACAACAATTTCTCTCCGCCTGCGTCTCCAGGGCGTCTCCAGGGTTGTTTAGGCCTTAGATATGGTTTTAAAATACCATTTTCGTTTGTCTGGACGTACAGATTTTGCTGCCTGGCATCTAGCTTATTTCGCTCACCAGGAAAACAAGTCTTCTACGAAAATGGAGCTGTGGAAGTGCGCGTGCATTTTTCCTAGTAAATGCTTTGGTCTTTGTGGTTGAAAGCTAAGTGCCAGTTATCGAGAATTTTTCTGATACGTGAGCTATGTTCCCATTCCCTTGATGCTAGTCCACGGACTGTGCACATTCCTGGTTTGACGAACAAGATCCATCCTAGATTATGCTCCATTTTATTATTCATGGCATTTACTTGACTATTCTTTTCCTACTGCATTTTTTGCTCGTTCTTCCTGCCCCTTATTATAACTCGCTGTTCTGAATAGAGCACCAGGGTTTTGTCCACACTAAATCTCTCGCAAGGCCTTGAAAACCAGCAGCATTGTTTGGGCAAGCATTGCTTAACTGGACTATAGACTGCCGAAAGCAATGAATATATAAATAATCTATTCCATCATGCTTGTAGGTGCAGTAAATATATGCTGATGTTTGGCATAGGTCCCTTGATGCTAATTTAACAGGGCGAAATGATCTCTTCCCGAATATGTTCGTCCTTTAAGTCCGTTCCTCGAGCCCACAGAGCTACATCAGCAGCAGTAATTGCAACCTTGATGGCAGCATACTTGTTCCATTTCCCCCTGCAAGCTGGGTAGCCAACGAACCCCTGTTCATATACAATGACATAATAGCCATGAGGTCCCATTGACTATCGGATGCCAACCGCTGGAAGATATCGCTTAACATATTCCATATCCCCAGGAAGCATATATTTCAAGTATGCATCAACAGGGCTTCCCTCACCAGTGACGAGCAGATTCCTCGATTCTCCGTGGCTGGTAGAAAGCGTATTTGAGACGAGGGTATTTAATGGGTCCCTAAGTGCCGCTATAGTGAAATATTTAGACATTCGACAGGGGTGATGCTTACACATGGCAGAATCTTGAGTGAGACTGACATTCGTTGCACTTGAAAATCGCTCATTACATCTTTTGTTCATGAGGAGTTGATAAAGTTCCCTTTGCTTGCAGCATTGAATCGGCCACCATGTAAATAATCTTCTTAAATTTAAAAGTTTTATTTTGACATGAAGTTTGCTGGCGAGGTTATCACAACATAACTATTATAATCATCCTCCTCTTTGCCGTTCGGCTGTTCATGTTTCCAAAGGTGGGGGATACACAAACTTCATCTTGTTCAACAACACTATCATGGCGCTTCGTCCCCACACTGGAGAATCTGCCGAATGCTATCAACCAATGAGACCCATTCGCTGTGCCGACATGCGAAGGCTGGATGTGCCGAACCATTTAAATAGTAGCCAACATGTCGATACTCTGGGCCGAACTAGGTCCCGAATCTGAGATCCATAGACCGCAGATGGAGTTTGGCAATGCCCATTTGGGGCCGATCCTCAGCTAGAAAATGAGGGGTTTAAGCTACAGGCGTCAAGAGAACAGAGCAGCCTCATCAACGGCGGACGACCGGAGAGAAGAGACACAGGCTGATAACATACTCCTGCTTATCAGGATAAGAGGATGGGGCTAAAACGAAAGCCGTGGACAGAATGACGGGAGATTAATTTATCTATATAAAAGCCTTTCGTCCCCATCCAGGAGCTCGCGCTGCCGCTCCAGCTGGGTCTCTCGCTCTTCGACACTACTTTGTCGTTTGTCCACCTCTCTCCGCCGCTCGTTCAGCGTATTCTCCTGCTCTCGGAGGTCGGCCTCCAGCTGTTCGAGCTCTTCAATCGTCTGCAGCATCGCTGCTTCGTCTGTGGATGATTGGTGTTCGCAGTGTTTGTTATATTCGTCCCAAGTGGGGGCTATCGCGCCTCTATCTTTGACGTTCTTAGTGGCATCCGTCCTAAAGGTCGTAATCCATCGGTGAAAGGCGGTCGTCCATTCTCCCACTGGAACGGTACGCAAAGCGTCGGCAACTTCGCGATAACGGCGCTGAGAAATCGTCGCCAGAAGCCCTTCCGCCTTGACACGGTCGTAGGGGGTGAGAAACGGTCTCAAATCATTATAGTTGCCGTCCTCGTTCTTCCATACTTCCGCGATCACGACGGCATGCTTCTCGGCGGAAGCTTGGGTATAGCCGCGCGAATCGGAAGCAGTCGCTTCTATAGGCATGTTATGCGCCTCGGCTGGCGGTGGTGGTTGTCGATGCTCGGTTGAAACTATCGTGCTCAGATCGTAATCGATGGCTCGTGCAGCTTGTCAAGGTAAGGTGCGATTATTCGAATCCTTCCAATCCAACGGTAGGAAATCAAAGGAATCGAGCGATCGAACAACAAGGTAAGGCGTATACCACGAGGGATGGTGTGAGAGGTTCGGTCGGCAGCCTGTCGTTTCCAACGGTAGGTAATCGCCAGGCTTACAACCGAACGGGGTATGGAGAAGATCGAGCGAATCCTCCCAATCCAACTGTAGGAAATCGAAGGAATCGAACGATCAAAAGAATGCTTCCGTCGTTGCCAACAGTAGGTAATCGCCGGAAGGGGTACATCTGGCTGAGTCTCTCCAATCCAACCGTAGGAAATCGAAAGACGTCAACGCAGAGAGGATGCCACAGAACAGCCAGTCGTCCGCGGCAATAGGGGTATTCGAAAATGTTACTGCTGACTACCCTCAGCTGGCAGCGGAAGAATCAGGGAAAATAGGGGGTCAAAAATGAGACATGTTACCAATTTGTAGCGTACGCGCTGCGTGCCAGTGTAGTCCTTAATTCATGTCTGATTCTTCTGAGGTTGGCGTACGCCCTTATAACTATATACATGTTTACTTGTTTATTTACATATTATATCGATTATCCCCTGCGACAGGAGCGATCGTAACATTATATATATATAGGGAAGCTCTGAGCAGAGCGGAAGAAGGAGCGGAAGAGGGAAAGATCGATATAAAGGGCGGAGCGGAAGCTCCTGGGGGAAACGATGA
>JAFEJD010004367.1:0-14171 GCA_018296065.1 Blastomyces percursus
TCGGCCGTGGATTACGTTAACTAACTATAACTAACGTTAGTTACTCAAAAAGTGGTTTCCATATTCAATTGAACTCCAATTCAAACGACTTGGTTCAATTTTAATCAGACGTATAAAACACCCGAGAGGTCGGCAGCTATTAGGGGCTACGTAGGCAAATTTTCTTCAAGCTAGAGTGGAACCCTTGAAACTGGTCCTCTGTAACAGGGATTGTCAACATAAGTTAAGTCTCCGTCTTGTGGCCACCCTCCGTTGATGGTATTCATTCTCAAGATTGTTTTCGATCTGACTGGGTCTTATCTTCCCTTGATGATAGTGTCTCTTTCCACAGACGTTCTATTGTTAATTCAGTGACTACAAGCGAGAATCGTCCCGCCTCCGTTGCATCCTTTACTGACAAGTTACCCCTCACATACAGTATTTGAGGCTAGACCTGCTGCATTGGTCCCACCAGCTGATACTGATCGAAAGCTGTTACCTTCCATGGCAATCGGAGGGCTAGTAAGTCCTGCATATTGTTTGCGACTCCATGTGCGCCGATGTTGGTAGTTAATTTGAAACTACGTTATTATGAGATCTTTTTCTAATATAGCGGGGTAACCTTGAAATATTCCGCCCAATCCGGCTGAGTTGCTTCTCATGTCTTTGTTAAATTTTGTTTTGTTTGTTTTGCTTGCTTGTTTTGTTTCTTTTCTCTTTCTATCCGAGTTGTCTATGGATGGATTCTTATGGCACTTTTTTGTGACACTACTTCCATTGAAAGCCCACTGCGTTGTTGAGTGCGATTAGACTTTTTCGAAGACATTTAAGCGCCATTTGTTATTGATCCTTTCTTGGTCCATTATTTCTCAACTCCCTAGGCCTGGTGTCCCATCTCCCACAAGAGTCTACTGTCGTTGTTAAAGCAAATACTACTTATTTTTCATTGAAAAGTGGAATGACTACCGATACGGTGCATTAAACACACGAACGGCAGACGCACAGATGCAATTTTTCTTCTGGCTTCTATCGAGGCAGACAGCCTCACCTATTTAGGCAATATATACTCCGTACATTGTTTCGAATTTCAAATTGACAGCTCCGTTACATACCACAGTAAGCTTAATTTAATGAAACTTAAACTATATTAAAGTTTATCATGTGATTTGCTAGCGTGTAACTACTCTAATTTCTCTTGGAACCTTGAACTAACTACATCCGCTTATTTGCTTGATGGACAAACAATCTTTACTACGAGTATGTACCGACAAAATGACATCTTCCACCATGTAGCAGATGTGGCTAGAAGGTATGTAGTGCCGTTATTAATGCATTGACCGAAATGATGCAATTGACCCTACCACCAGCAAAGATTATCCTGCCCTGTCACACATTAACAACCTTTTTCGAGTCTCTTTGACTGTATTTCTTATTCAATTACACACTTACATGCAAAGGGGTTTGTTTACGAGATGGGATCGATCGTCTTAGAGTGTGGTGGGGTCACTTCCACAAAGCCTCCCTGTCGCTTCTTTGACGTTAAAACCTAGCAAGCGCCGGAATCGGCAATGAGCTCGATAGCTTGTATTTCTAGAGGATTTTTTATCTAGATTCTTTTGGAAAACCCATCTATTGGCCAAGTTCTTTTTTGTGGCATTTGTAACGCATAGCCCCAGGCATCCGTTGCCGCTTATGTGCTTGGATATATAGCATCCACTCGATTTTATGCGCCCAGTCTCTCCGTCAATACCGTGGATTATGTTTAATTCCTACAAAGCAATGACAGCTATACTACTACTTGCTTATATACACACTGTATCCATAGCAACTTTGAACTTGCTATTTCATGTAAGGACATATTTGGTTGAATACTTTTCCCCAATCTCCTTAGGATCACATCTCTCCTTTACTCTCTCCTGAAACGATATGTCGTGGGTAAAATAAGTCTCTGACAACCGTACTTACAGTGGAAAATATTTTAACTATTGTTTCTATAAGCCTCTCTGTCTTGTATGTCAATTCTCCTTGCGGGAGATAACATGTTACAAATCTAACTTCTGCGGCAGGGAACAATTATTAAGCCGCTTGATATATCGGAAGATATCAAAGTGAATACGATTGATTCCTCCCTAGCCATTTCCAATATTCTCGATATTATAGACAATATCTTTCAACAAAGAATGGAAGCTCCAACTGGCAAATATTAGGGCCCAGGGATCATTACGAGGCACCCAACTGTATCAGTTACAACTTTTGACGCTTTTTTTGATACCCACAGGCTCTGGAGCCTTTCCATCAACCTTTGTCACGAGTATATCTACTACTTCGATGGACAAGAGCGCTGGATCTTTAGGCTCACGAGACCTTGGCCCTGGCATAGTGATCGGGTCCTGCACGTGGCCGACTGAAGATACTACCGTCACGGATTTGCACAATCACATAACAGCCTATTCCCAGGTTATCTGTAAGGATAATATAGAACACACCTGTTGCCCAGTTGAGGGGAAGCCAGATGCCCCTCTCTCAGCCTGCCCACAGGGCTACTTGATTGCGGAGGAGAATGCATGTTGCCCACCGTAAGTATGAACTCTCTGCTTTCCAGAAAACCATTATACGATGGACACTAAAAAGTTTTGTGACAGTGGTTGGTCTGTTTTTAGTACTCTCCTCGGCACACAAACTCCATGCTATAGCCAATTTTCAACAGTTGTACCCCCGATCGCGACTTCAAGCGCAGATACCGATACCATAACCATCCGCACAGCTCTATTCGCTAAGAAATATGCTCTCGTTCCTTCGCAAACTACACGTCCTTCGGCATCCCGTAGTTCAACAGTGCCTTCGGAGGCGCCTTCGAAGCCTTCAGAACGAGCACTCTCAAATCCGCGGCGGTTGAGCGAGAGAGAGATTGTCGGGGTAGTCATTGGCTCCGTATCCGGCGCCCTCCTTATTTTAGGTGCCGCACTCCTCCTTCTACGCAAATGGAAACGCCGACAAAATTCTATCCCCAAAATCACCGTGGATGACCTAATCCGCCAACCGGCCAGAGGCACCCATGAACTCGCTCCCACTGACAATCAATACCCAGCCAAGCAAGCTCAGGGCGACTTGTGGATGACTAGAACAACACAGAGTATCCATACTGGCCCCGTAAGTAACAATTCCCATATATCGATGGCCTATTCGACAGAAATGACTCCCACAATTCGAGCTGTCGGACCACAAGAGCTCCCTGGCAATACGTTTATTAATGAATACCACCCGGCTTATCGAAATGATCCGTGTCTATGGCAAACTTAATTTTGGTTCCTTTGTTCCTCACGAAACTGATTTCTTTCCACTTGTTTTATTTTTCTTGTTATAACCCCGATGCTATATAACGTTCATACGCAAGTTACAATGCCATACTGACAATAGCTTCTGCATGTCTAAACAAGGAGACTCCCAAATTCTTTTATTCATGTTATTTTATTACTCATAGTTAAATTCATACCCTTCTAAATAATTTACCAATCTCATTCTACGGACTGCGGTCAGTGGGCGCACGAAGCCTGCGCCAAAACTTCTCGCAGAATTTCTAAGCAAAAGCGTTTAACGTTACTTGAAACAGGCGTAAGAATGCCACATTTTCACTTCAATATAATATTTTGTACCCGTAGTGACTCGCTTTGAGGAAACTACTGGTAGGGCCGAGCAAACCATGTTCGAAGAGAATTTATGGAAATAGTGGGTGACGACTATATAAATGACCCGGGAGTCAGTAATCGGAATATATATCCAAACAGATACGTTTCTCAGTTCTAAAAGGTTTGACTAGTAAGGCCCGTCGCTGTTGCTGCTATTGGCATTGCCTATGGATTCTCCGGCCTAATTATAGAGCCATATTACCGTTGCCATAGCGCACCTGCTATTCTAGCCGTACAACCTCCATCCCATTCCCTTTTAAGATCTCTCTGCAAAGGTGACAGTTTCAATGGTTAGCGGTAGGTAGCGAGATACAGTCAAGCTCAGCCTATCTACCCGCCTTCTCTCACTCTCTTTTCTTTTCCTTTTGGGTGTGCGGGGGTGTGTTGGTTGTTTGTGTTAGTTGGGGGCGGCAAAGGCTTCGTAGACATTGACCCAGCGCTTGACTAGCTATAGCCATAACTACTTCTGGCTGGCCTCAGAAAGAGTTCAATTGCTCTCAGTTCCACGGCCTGCGGGGAAGTAAGTGGTCCTATTGAATGCAATATCTCTCTCTGAAATTTCACAATGATGTTATCCTGTTGGACATGCTTCCTTGGTCAAAGCAATTCCATTGCGTGGCTATCAGTGAAGACTTAGCTGAACCGGCTCTTCACTGCGGGGCCAGGTTCCAAGAAGAAGCCGTAGGAACCGTCAATTCCAGCATGAAACCCTTTTTCACGTATATAGACGCAGAGGAGACGTCGTTTGTGTTCATAATTCCCTCGACTTTGATAGGGGATCAGAGCGTGACGTTGCCAATGCAAATTTCATATCAAATGAAGTATCATCATCCCTATCCCTAGTCAGTTCTCTTAATCCAGGGCTCCCGTATAATGTGGTCAGGAATCCCCAAACCGAACAGTATCTCTTTTTTCTTTTCTTTTCTTTGTTTCTTTTTCTTTTTTTTCTTCTTTTTCCCCCTCTCACTTACGTAAGTTATAGCAAAGAAAACCCAGCCGGAGCGGCTCTATCCGCACTGATTGGATAGTTATGAGGGGGGCTTATTCTCAACCGGACATCCAAATTCAAAACGCTTTTCCCGGAAAAACGTTTATTTTTGCCCTAGGGGAGCCGCTGATATACCTGATCTAGTGTAGACAAACGCATATTACTTAGTGTTAGTAGTAGTAATCAGCAGCGGAAGAATTCAGTACCAGGGTCCAGCCAAACGATTGCTTTCCCTGTTTTACCTCCAGCAACTTGTGTGTATGATACTCTCAATTTTTCGAAACGAAGACCTGTAAATGTTAACTTACAGCAGCAGAAACAAGCTCCCGTGACAAATTGGTGATCGAAGTGCTTATATACTCCCCTGCGACTGCAGGGACGGACGCAGTCAGCTGCACCATTTCACGTCGGAAAAGCTCTCCGTTTCCGTTGATTAATTGAAAATTAAATCACATAAAAGAAATTGGAAGCTCGGCTACCTATCGATCACCTTGCGTGAGGAAATCCTGCAAAGAGGATGTTATTTCGGTCTCTCCATAACATTTGCATGCTTGCCTCCACCAACCACCTGTTTGGTTTGGCGGGGTTTGGTATACAGGAAAGATTGCAAAATCCACTATCGCTTGGAGATTGGCTCAACTGTCCCATTTTGCTCGCAGAAAAGAAAACTATCTTAAGGTGAGCCGCGTTTGTGTGGGGTTCGAGAAGCTTGACGTTTGATATGCATATGGGAGGATGCGCTGGCAATTGTTAGGTGACCTTTTTGGGCGGTTATGGGCGGCATGGTAGCTTTATTTTTTTATTTTTGGTCAACTGCAACAGCTAACACGATACGGCGGCATATTTACATCGGTGATTCAGATGTGACAGCTCAAGGGAAGAAACACGGGTTGTGAGGTGAGGATGAAATCTGATGGGGCTAGTTATCCATGGCTGTATTATAGCGCTAGAGAACCGGCATAATACGGGGAGCAATTAGGGGGGCCATCATTAGCGCTTGCCGCTGAATCCCTGGGGTTTTCTTCTAGGCGATCAAACCCAGAGCCACGAAGAGAGCGCTTTGCCTCGGATCCGGCCATAAGAGATACTATGGAGGAAAGCCTGCTTTGGCATCCACGGATATTTTGATTTGCGAAAGCTAATCTCGAAAATTGACTTTCTCCTGCCAAAACATTCCTAGGCCTCCCAGGCTCTATCCTGGTAGGGAAGAATGCTTCCGCAGCCAAATGACAGGGCCACATCCTTGTAGCCAAGTGGACGGCTGGATGCAAGTCGTATGCATGTTCTGCCCAGCCCTACACTCAGCATATGCAGGGAGGAGCAGTACAACAATAACGCTATCTTGACGAGCATTTGGTTCTAAAGGGAAAAAGCAAGGGATAGTTATACGTTCCCGGTCAGTTGTTCATTATGACGGGATAACTACTAAAGCTCCAGCCTGTCACAACATAATGATATTTCGGCGGACAGAAAAGAAAAGAGCATATCGCCTGGCTTTCGATTCCAATGATGATTCTCCAATCCCTACTTCATGCTCGGGATTGTGGATAGATTTGAAATCAGAGACCAAACCACGCATCAGCTTCAAGGTTGCTGACCAATGAAAAAAAGTCCTTGGGAGAACTCAAGTCTTACAATTCATATTTTTAGCGGTGGTTCAACACTTCGCTGCTCGCCACGAATGGTGGCTAGTGGAAAAACATGCAGGAGAAAACCGAACAGGGGACGAGGAACAAAATGTCCTATCCACACGAACGGCAACCTTCCCACATCGAGGGAAGGAGATGAGGGGTATAAAAGCACATTGCTGCATCGTGTAGGAAGCGAGATGCAGAGCCGAAGTTCTCTCCTTGGCCTCGAGAGACAGAGAAAACACACAAAGAATGATTGCCAAGTTCCACAAGGCCTAGTTGGTGGCTCAAAGGCTTTCAAGGCTTGGGCGGTCCGGCGCCTGATTTAGGCGCGGCTTAACGATCGGACTAGTCGCGCGCCGGTGAGACAATGTAGGACGTCTGAGTTGTTGCATGTTGGCAATATATAGTGTGCGGGGCGCTAGACTCCAACAACTCAGACGTCCTACTATGTACAGGTTACTACGTATGGCCCGGATTGCTCTTTTTTTTTTATAACCGCATCAGGCTGCAGGGATGGTTAAATCACTTTAAGAGTGATTAAATCGGCCTAACCAGCGCCCCCAGATAGCCCCTTCAGCGTCCAGGAGGAGCGTATAGATTGAAAAGGCACCGTTGGAGACAGAGGCGTATTGGATCAGTCCTCCTTCGCATCCATCACAACGTTAGCAACCTGTCAAACTGAGGATAACAAAAGCTCGAGTTTGCAAAAACTTTCAGCCCGATACAGGATGAGAAATCACAGAAGCTCCCTGATGCCGTTAGGGGTCTCAACGAACCTTCAGCCCTGTTAAAGCCAGTTAAAGAACACCGCTCAAAGCACACGCACCTAAAAAGAGATAGCTTTCTTTCTCCTAAAAATCGTGCTAGAGTACAGATTAGTCGTGAACCAAGACTCCTGGTTATTTAGCCGCGCGGGAGGCGCGCTTAATCGAACTTAAAAACTTCTATTTTCGCGAAACTGCAAATTTCCACGTCATACCTAACAAAGCACGGAGATAAAAGCGAGACGTTTAAAATAATTGAAAGTGGAGAGGATCAAATGGTTAGCAAAATAGTGACCCTTAACTAACTAGGTGACAATTGCTGACCCAAGGCAGTAGCTAGTTACTCTAGCTGAAGAGTTTAGCCCATCCGATTCTCACACTTTTAGCAAACCTGGACTTCGTACATTCTCCCCATTTATCCAACAAATAAGTACACCCGCAAAAGATTCCGAAAATATTTGTATTTGTTGTTTCCCCCGCACCTTGTGTGCACAGAGAATCTAAGGGCATATGACCCCTCCTACATGCCCTAAAAAATGGCTATCTTCTCTTAAAGTACGCCAGCTTCAACGCCTTGCTTCTCTGACGGGAATATTGTCTTCGGGTACCAAACCGGTTCTCATAGAGCGTTTGGGTCAAGTACTCAACAGTGAACCACGATGTGCAGCCCAAAATGCTAGCCAAGAAGAATCATTAATAAACCACAAAAAACCGGCAAGCATTCTAAGTATTGACATGGGCATCCGAAACTTAGCATTTGCCCATCTGGTGGTTCCGCCGGGCCAAGCCGGGGAGTTGAAATCTCCTGTTTTGAACGCATGGTATCGCCTATCTGTTCCTTCTTTTGTGGCCAATTTGACGTCAGACAAGCAAGTTTTGGATTTTCACTTGAGTGAGGAAATGAAGCTACAAAATAAGATACCTAAGGGGAGCAGATCAAAAGCTCTCGACATGCTTGAGGCTAGTCAGTATGATGGAAAGGTGAAGGAGAAAGAGAAGGGAAAGGAGAAGGAAAAGGAAAAGGAATCATTTGCGCCCAAACTATATGCTACACACGCATACACCCTCATATCATTTCTCCTCTCAACATGTAAACCGACACATGTTCTTATTGAAAGGCAACGATTTCGATCTGGTGGAGGTATCTCTGTCCAAGAATGGACCATTCGCGTCGGCGTCTTTGAAGGAATGCTCTACGCGGTTCTCCGTGCCATACAACTTGAGCGGAAAGGCGACTTAACAAACATTGTCGTCGAAGGTGTGGAGCCTCAACGAGTAATGAAGTACTGGATGGATGATGAAGAAGAACTCGGCTTGCATCCGAAAGGTAAAACGACAAAGGTCTCGTCAACGAAGAAGTCCCAATCAATGACTCCGAATCGACGCAAGCAAATCAAAATAGATCGAATTGGCAAGCTCCTCTCGTCATGTACTAGATCAGACGCCGGTGGTATAGGACCAGCAGACTTAGATGATAATATCGGCATACAATTTGGCGATGACCGTCGGATGCATGAGGTAGTCAGAGCCTACTTAAGGAAATGGGGAAAGAAGATGGAAAGAACCAACGCAGACACAAGAGGAAACTCTACCAAGCCCATCGCTTCTTCAACCGCTTCTTCGAATAAAGTCTCTTACTTCGCGACGGATGATTTACAAACACTGGAAATCGAGAAACTTGACGACCTTGCTGATTGTCTATTACAAGCTATGACATGGCTAGAATGGCAGAATACACGGCAAAGAATCGCTCGATGTGGACTTGAGGCGGTTTCATCGAAGATAGGCAATTGATTCGGCTTGATTTGATAAGGACCGCAACTGGATACAACACTTTCCTTATCGTGTTTTGCAATTAACATGTCACCCGCATATTGACGTGGTTCACCCCCTGCGACGATCTGAATAATTGATAGAAGCCAAAAACTCAAATGGATTTGAACGCCAGACGTTATGTTTCTTTTATGCCCCTGTTTGAGTAATACCCGCCTTCTGTTTTTATTTAATTTTTCAACATGTTTGGATTTTAGCGAATACATATTCGCTCTTGCCGTACTTTCTTTTCCCCCTCCTCTTTCTTCTCATCTCAACCCGTCCGAAGATGTTGTTGTCCGGGCGCGTGGCCGCAGTGACCACTGTCGTCAAATCATAAGTACCCTTTTTCCGTTTGTTTGGGACAACTCGTTGCTAGGGTCTCGACCATCCAAAGACCAAAGGCCAAACGGGAAATCTGAAATCTGAAACAAGCCTGGTAAAGAAATATCCAGCCGGAAGTTCACAGACAGTCCCGAGGGCTGAGCAGCAAATGTCATATATTTAATACTTAGTGCGAAGAACCCCTGGGCGAGCCATCGGATAATACTAATAAACATAAACAATTTCGTATCCGACCAATTTCGAAAAATGTTTTACAAACGGAAATCATTGTCTCAACAAGAAAAACAGACATTTTAAAAGGGCTAAATGGATGATAAGTCTACCAACGTAGAGTCAATTATTGCGCCGCTAACCCTTGATATGCCTTGCATAATTTATGCATCGGCAACGAAATAGTACAGACAGATACGCCGGCCTCAGGACGTAACAGGAAAAGTAACTGAGCCATTCAACTCAGAACCGGGGTGGCAGGTTCCAAATTTGCATTTGTGAAATACAACTCTCTACAATTTCAAACCCATGCTGCCCTCATCAGACTGGGACGATGTTAAAAAAAAAATAATAAAGAACAATAAAAGTAAAAGTAAAAGTAAAATAGAAGATGAACAAACATACACATAATGGTAATATCAGTATATAAACCTTGTTGGCTAAAATAATCTATCAAAGAAAAGAAGAGGAAGATAAATAAAGGCAGAATAAGGCGACCAAGAGATTGAAACACGAAACTGGACAAGGGAGATAGCAAAACGGAATCCAGGGATTTCGGAAGAGTTGATTGGGAGGAATAAGATTCCGATACGTGAGAATCGAATGTCTACGTAGTTTTCCATGGCGCCGACCCCTATATCCAAACTCCCTCAAGTCCCATCTCCGGAAAGCTCGATATCCTGTGCAAAAAGAAGAGAGAAGAAAAGCCGAAGTTGAAAAGCAAGTAATATCCCCGTTTTGAAATATTCGACGCTTCGGAATGGCGCACTGTGAACAAATCGTTTTTTAATCCCTCGTACCACTAAGATAGTCCATAGCCACACTGATAGCCCCTGCCTAAAGTTGGAGGTTTTAGGGACTGTTTTGCAAGTTTAAGTAAGGCATCACGGGTAACTTTTTGAGGTACCCTCCAGGAATCACGATACTGTGGTCCATTTTTTAATAGTAATAGCCTCCGGTGGGAATCGGAATCACTCTGGTGAGGAACCCTGAGGAAGCCGTAGGTTTGGCGCGAACAGTGGTCCCGGTAGGGTAAGGAGGCAGCGGGACTTTGACGGGCACACTAACTGAAGAAGTTGATGGCAGCGCAGAAGCCACATCGTCGTCATCATTTGGTGCAGTCGGATAAGGGCGCGGTGTGACCGCCTCTGTCGGTTTTGGGTTGTCAAATGTTGGGTCAACAGAAGTTGGAGTAGTGGTCTATTTAACTTTTGTTAGAAAAGTGCTGCAGTAGAGATCTATGATAAATCATACCACAGTGACTGCTTCCTTCTCAGTAACAGTTACAATAATAGCAGGTTTACATGGGGAGCCACCAGGTCTGCCCGGCCTATTAGGCTTGCTGGGTCTACTGTTACCAGGAGGAGTGGGTGATGGTTCCAGGGTAATAGTGGTAGTTGTCGTCGAGGTTGTCGACAAAGTAGTGGTTGAATCAGAGACAGGATCTACACCCGCGTCAGGGGGCTAGAGTATCCTAGTCAGCAAGAGTGATTTTTTTTTTTTTCTCTTTGAGATTTATGGACATACCGGGGTGGGATTCTGGTGTTGAGGAGGAACGCCAATGGTAACAGTTCGAGTGACCACGGCTGTCTCAGTTCCAGTTCCGAGTGTGTAAGTCACAGTCGCTGTTTTCGAGCTGATAGGGCGTGGGTTATCGGCCGGAATGGTCGGGAATCCACCGGTAACCAAAGGAGGTCCGTAAGTTGGGGTTGCTTGGCTATCACTAGTGGAGCTGGTCTGGATGGGATCAACACCAGAACCTGAGGACACAGGTAGAGGCCGAACCGTCACCGTGATTGGGCCTGATTCTGAGCTTGCCGGGAGCGAATAGTCAGCTGGAATGCTGGTTGGGAATTCAGCTGTGACTGAGGGTGGTCCGTAGGTTGGAATCACATCGGTGGTGGGATCCGGGTCGTCAGTTGGGCTACCGGTTGGGAATGCATCTGTGACCGTGGGTGGTCCGTAGGTTTGAGTCACGTCGGTGGGATCCGAGTCGTCAGTTGGGCTACCGGTTGGGAATGCACCTGTGACCGTGGGTGGTCCGTAGGTTGGAGTAGCAAGACTAGAGGGAATCGAGTAGTCGGATGGAAGGCTGGCTGAGTATCCAACTGAGACAGTAGGAGGGCCGTAACTTGGAGTCACGTTGCTGGTGCTGGTGGGTGAGCTGGAGGGGGTGTCAATGGGATCAACGTCACTTGAAACGGGCAGAATCGACATGACTGGTGGGCCTGCTGGATATTGACCGGTAGCGTGTGCGTTTCCGTCATTGGGGCGAATCGAATCATCACGGTAGCCGAATCTCTTGAGAGGTTGAGCCTGAGTAAGAGCTGCCGCCGTTACAGTGGCAACAATGGATAGCTTGCTGATGAAATGCATAGTGAAGATGAAATGGCAATCAATGCCACTTAAAATAAATTCAAAGAAGTAATCGTAAAATAGAATAATTTGCTTGAATGTTCTTTTTATCAACAAAAGAACAAAATCGGCACACAATGTCGTCAAGTTATGACTGCGAAGTCAATTCGCGAGGGGTAGTCTGTAAAGAATGACTGAATTTGGGAGAAATAACGACCCTGTCGCTAGAATTCTAAAGGAATGTAGAACAGAAAAATCTGAACGGACAGAAAAGAGTGTGAAAACAAAACACTGAGAAGGCGGGAAAAGGACTAAAAGAGAGAGAGAAGAAAATATAGGAACTCGGAGGAGAGTGATCAAAAAGGGCATTCAGATATCGTTTCGTTCTGAGAGTGGGACACTGTTTCTGCCGCTTTGGCCGACCGTCATGCTAAGTGGAGCATTCCCAGCAAGCCCCATAGTCCCTGCAATCCGTTCTCACTGCTTATTCGCATGGATTCCAACAGAAGTGTAGTGTGATAGCGACTTGCCCAACTCAGCCGCGGGATAGAAGTGGTCGGTATCGGGCAGGAGTAGCGGCGACCTGACACACGGAAAATATATGCGCTAGCGAGGCGTGGATTGAACCTCCAATTAGCGTCGTCTCTCAGCGTTAACTTTGATTGCAGGGGCCAGCGCCAAGTGAGTCCCGTTGGGCTTCAAGGTTGGTAGGTAGGGTAGGTAGGCTTTTGGAGTGAGTGCTTTGTTTGACAAATGAAGCTGCCATAGTTAACGACCGCCCTTCCTCTCTGAACTCGGATCACACAACTCTTACAAAACCAACCGTTCAAACCCGTAATCCCAAAACCAAATTCCATGTTCTGGAATGGAACCCACAGAGAATTGCGTTGGATAACCGGGGAGAAGCGCTCTCTCTCAAATTGGCCGAGTAGATCTTTACAGTTATATATTGACCAGCATCATATCCAACCAAGGCAGAGTTGTCTCCCGGAGTCCGAGTATTTGAAACACAATCTTAAAAACCGCACAAGGTGGCATGATGACAGAGCTGAGAGGTCTCACCAGACCAGTTGGTGTGCACGACGATTGGCGCGATCGATGAAACAATCCGCGGAGGGTTGGCTTGGACATAGTGACAAGACCAAGCGTTTCGGCGATGTATGCTTACCCCTGACTAGAACCGTCGCCAATCAAATATCAAGGCTTGCTCAAGCAAATCACAGTGCAGTGGCTCAACGCCTCTCTGACATCATTGCAATGCCGTCAAGCTGCATCTAGCGTTTCTCAAACGGTCGGGAGAAGAGTTTGGTTTCCTTCACACTGGAAATGTACGAGGTGTCTCTTTGGGCTTCTGGGATGCAGAATTACTGGTAATAATAACGAAGCGGCAGATGAAGCTGTGAGGTATGATTTTTTGAGGGATCGCAATGAAATGTTTCGTCGCTCATGTTTGGACGGCAAACACAGAATGCGCGGGCTGAAGCTCCGGCGTTTCGCGTGGGTAGGGATCGTATCCAGAGTAATGTTAGTTCACTCCAGCCAATGCTCGTCAAATCAAGCTATCCATGTCAGAGACAGTCAGACGGGAAGTACAGTGGGTACGGCATGGGGCGCCATAAGTTTGAGACCCCCCAATTATACGCTAGGCCATAAGGAGTAAGATTGGGTCACAGTTTATTATGCCATAAGATTCTATTCAATACTTTGTATACCATCTATTCGCTTCCTTCACGGCAGCCACCCGTTTTGGCATTGACACAGAGAGGTTATAGAGAATACGCTCATCTATTGAATTCCAGGCCTCTTTAGCAGTCTTAATTAATAGATCCAGGGTATCAACGGTGTCATCCATATGCTCCAACTCCGGGCGTAAACAATAGATCTCTCTCTTCATAATAGCCCATAAATTCTCAATCGGGTTTAAATCAGGTGAATATGGTGGCCAGGGCATCAATGTAACGTTCAATTCTTGTAGAATCTCTCTTGTTATTCGGGCCGTATGTACAGAGGCATTATCTTGCATGAAAATGTCACCAGGTTCCAGGAAATCGGGAAGGAAGGCACGATAAACCTCACGGATTACCTGGGAAACTTATTAGTATTTCCTCTCAAACCATCAAAATATTAAAGAATATACATACTCTTGCTGATACTCCTCCTCGAGGAGCTTCAGGATCTCCATCTAATGCCAGTAAACCTGTTCGTGTATCCTGTCCAAATGCTGCCCAAAACATCTTCTTAACTGACTTCCCACATCGATTTTCCTTAATATCATGTTGCGCAAGCTGTTCGGATGGGCGTAGAAAGGACCATGTCTCTGCTATGCCAGCTCCACGTTCAACAGTGCATTCATCTGACCATTTAACTCGCTTCCAATCTCTGGCAGTGTAATCGCTAT
>JAFEJD010004369.1:0-12894 GCA_018296065.1 Blastomyces percursus
AACTCAAAGGGACTCCTAACCCTTACAGAAATAGTTAAATATACTGCTTGTACACGCTCTAAATGTAAAGAGAATAATCTATAATATAATTAATTTTTTTTTTTATTTGGTGATTCTTTTCAATCTCAACCTAGGTCACACTCGCTTTGCTTCTGTGGCCCGCTCGCTTGTGGATTACGTTAACTATGAAGAAGATATGGAATTGTTTTAAATCTGATTAGGAATTAATTCGAAATGGATTCGGATTCGACTTTTTTAGAATCAATTCGAATCGATTTATTCCACACTGAACTGAACATGTGAATCAGCGGGGCGGTTGCTTGACAATTCCAGCTGATAATGTCCACTCCCCAGACCCGCTCAGATGGCTGTGCTGTGCCGTGCCTCCTCTCACCCATGCTCACCCATGCTCACCCGTGCTCACCCGTGCCTCAACCCTACCTCGCCTATGCCTCACTCAGCGTAGAGGCGATAAAGCAGCCTGCCCTGCCTGTTGCGTTATGCCGGGACTAGTGGCAAAGCAGATTCCTTCACTTCCCTTGAGAGTATACTAGGTACCAAGGAGAGCTTTGTAGTGCCGCTTGCTGTGGGATATGTATTTAGTAGCGTAGTCATTCTGAGACGCGGCATTCAAGATGGTTAACTCGTGATGGAAATGCTTCTCGGACGTCATTGTAGGCCAAATGAATAGCAGATCGCAAATTCGGATTTCGGGGCGGTGTTCAGCTTCGTCTTTTCCTCCTCTTTTTGCATCTTACTTGGTCGCCGTAGTCGTTGCTCATGTTGAACACGGGATGTGGGACAAAACTTGGAATTGAAACTGAACTCGGGGATATTGCCAGGGGTCACCCCAGAGGAACCTTTGGGAACTTTGTTCTTGGTCTGTTTCAAGTTATCATCCTAGGCTAGGGTCAAGAGAAGAAAACTCAATTGAACCGAGATGTTGTCGAATTCATGTCATCATACCTACCCTTCCCAGAAACAATCCGTGGAACTACGGCATTTCCGCAAATTGATATGTCATGGATGAGGGATTACTATCAACAGACGATCAAAAACGCAATATCTGCCCCATCGCGGGAAAAGTCGACTTGCAGAGAGTGAAAGGGCTTCGGGAAGAGGGAAAGAGACACTCAAAAACAAAGCCTTCTTTCCGAATAAATAAATGTTGGCCACTTCGGCTTGGCCGCCCTGACTGAGTCCAGCGCGATCGAATCAAACAGCTTGTGGTGGGCGGGTGGCAACGTCAGTGAAAGCCACCTTCTCCCTGACTATCGAATGCTGAGGGGCTAATCCAGAGGAGCCAACACAAGCCACAACCACGCCTTAGGCAGCGTAGTACAGGTAGTGGGCGAATGATTTTTCTCCTGTGCTCAGCGGCTCGACCCTGGCCCTCATTCAGCGTATCAAGTCCAATAATAAATTGGAGAGAAAAAACCAGCTCTTATCCATGCTGCATCGTCTCTAAATATATAAACTTGGAGGAAATAATTCCGCCGCTTGCGATAATAAACTTCATAATCATATGCGTCTGGATTCGACGGTTTCCGTGGATGGATGAAGCCGGGAGGATTTAAAGTTGCCAGTGATGATGCGATCAATATCCAGACTCCACGATGATAATAATAATCATAACATCGAGTGAGTGGCTTCCTTAACTCCTGACCAAGATCGGCCGTCATTGAATGGTGGACCGTTTTGATGAGATTTTGTTTTTCTGCTTGAGCAACATCAGCACATCAGCAGCGATGCAGTTGTCATCCACGGGCCACATAAAAGGAATAGGAAGAAGCAAAGATATCTTATCCTGTCCACCTCGCATAGCATAGAAGATTGAAATATAAAATACATACTCCGTAATCCGTAGAATAATTTGTGTTGTATCCAGTGACGGGGCTGGTCCGCGATAATCCCACCGGTAAGATTTCCCAGTTTTCGCCTTCGTTTCACATAACTCGACCAGACCCGGTGGCCCGGCTGTCTGTAGCGCGGCGTGTAGGCAAGCTGGCCGGTCGTGGTTGGTTTGGCTGCTGTCTGGGACAAGGCCCGTAGAGCGCCGAATCCTGGCTGGCATCGCATCGATCGGCGAACTGCGAACTCTCCTTCGGCTCCCAATCCTTTTCCCCTCTCGCTTGTCCTCGTCAGTTTTCCAGTTCCGCCATTCTTTGCGTGCTGGCGTCGGCTAATTCCCTGACCTTTGTTGTCTGTTGTCTGTCTCCTTGCATTTTCCAAATCTTCGAAATCTTCGAAATCTTCCAAATCTTCCAAATCTTCCTCTCTCTTTTTTCTTTTTCTTTTTCTTTTTTTCTTTTTTTCTTTTTCTTTTCTCTCTTTTTTTTCTTTTTTTTCTTCCGCTTTTACCAAGCTTCGTCTATCTTTGTTTCAGGCCCCGTTCCACCAGCTAGACCACCGCCCGATTTAAGATTCTATCCGTCTTGGTCCTCTACCTTCAAGCCGACAATGCTAGTCTACCATTGATACCACAGGGTGCTCTCTATCTACTGTCAATGCCGTTATCCTCCAGGCTACAAGAAGGCTAGGTAAAACCGCGGGTTCGTTGGGCAAATCAACACGAAGTCAAAACGAGGGCGGACTAGCACATCAAGAGGTATGTGTGTATTTCTGTTTTCGCAAAAGCCAGCTCTCTCTTTGCGTGCCTTGCCAATTTAGTTCTCCCAAGGGTCCATTGTGTGTTTGCCTGTGTGTGGGTGGGTGGTGTGGCCCATTCCATTCTTGTGATAATTAGATATCCATGACATGACGTGCCTTTGTCGCATCTATATTTCCCTCCAGTGTGAATTGATGACTGAGCACACTTGATACACATACACTACACTACACTACACTACACTACACTACACTGCACTACACTGCACTGCACTGCACTGCACTGCACTACACCACCGTCGATTGCTCTGACACCCTGTTTAAGTAATCCTTACTGTTTACGAGTCCACCAACGCTTGTCAGCTATACCATTCACCTCTCTCGTTTAATCTGTTACGGTCTCCTATGAACTAAGGTTGAGGCTCGTGTATTTCTTTCGAGTTTCTTTCCTCTCCGGCTGATTGTTAACACTCCCTCGGTCTCTGGGCCTTTCAAAAATACCATGTCATTTTATGCCATCTGAAAGGGTGGTGCTTGAAACCGGTGCTAACATCACCCTTGTCTTTATAGAATACTTCCCTAGGGCCCGAGAAAGGGCGTTTCCCTTTTACTACGGTCCAACTCAAGAGCCATGGCGGTACTCTCCGGTTTTGTCGTCCCTTATATACTCGCCCTTCTCTCTTTTATTCCAGTCGCTCTATCGTTTGACCTCTGCTCTTCTGCAAATACTGGATCTAGCTTCCATCCCAGTACGTGCGAGTTATTTCATGGACACGCTATTTCCAGCATGTGATATAGAATCGTCAGATTGACTTTGGTTTTGAAACTAGTAATCGACATATATCAATCAGACGGAGCATGCACGAAAACTTGCTCGAAAAAGTATGCAGTTGCAATTCTGCAGGGCAAATCATGCTGGTGTTCCAACAACGTGCCTGGTGGCACCATCGATAATAAAGCGTGCAACCAACCATGCCCTGGGTACCCGCCAGACAAGTGCGGTAATTCTCAAGATGGTCTTTACGCTTATATACTGCTTAAGAAGCCCTCTCAAACAATCGGCTCGATAACTAAAACCCCGTTGTCGGTCAGTAGAAATTCTTTTTTTCTTCGGTCCTAGAACATTTTCCATTCCCCCCCGAGGTGATGTCCTTACCTCATTTTTTCTCTTTACTTCGAAATCAAACTGGGAATGATGAGCGCATGATCCCTGAATCTTCGACGAATCTGCGCCCATACTCATCCATTTTGACTCTTTTAAGACCCAGGCTACATCTCAAATTGAAATTACGACGGTCACTGAGACGCAGCATGAAATGACCACTTTATCTTTTGTACGGAAACCTATGTTTCCCAAACATTGTTGTGTTTTTATGAACTTTTTATTCTTGTCGGGTGATTGATGCCTGGCTGATTAAATCTTCATGCACGTACTAACCTTATTACGATGTTTCTCCTTTACCATAGACCCAAACGCCAACATCAACATCTAGCACGAGCACGAGCAAGTCGGCCGACTCTGGAGCAAGTGTTACACCGACAGAACCTCCCAGCCAAAACGGAGAAGCCACATCCAGTTCATCCATAAGCGGCGGAGCGGTAGCGGGCATTGTTGTTGGTACATTATTGGGCATTGGCCTCATAGTTTCCGCGATACTATGGCTCTTCTTTATTCGTCGACGTCGGAAAAGGGAAGACTTGAAGGTTGGTACGAACGGCTTTGACCACCAGGTTCCGTCTCCAAACTTCCACACCTCCATCCACAATCCAGCTATGACATACCAAAGAAGCCCGTCCATCAATGGACCAATGGGTATGCACGATCGAAATCTACTCGGCGTACCAGGCTTTACGGATAGTCGCATGAAAAAGGACGCCGCTATTTATCCCAATGGAAATCGACATAGCAATGTTTCTCTACAGGACAATCAGGATTACTCAAGACCTGTATTGAGAGTATGTTATATCTCCTGAAAGAGGAGGTCTGTTGCGCATTGTAAGGCTAACCATGTCATCCCCAGTTAACCAACCCAGACCCATAACACCCAACCACACCCTCACCCTCCACCAAAATCGCTTTCGCTCACAAACATCACTGCATATATTTTCTACGGCCCCATATGAAATACGGGACTCCTTTGTTCATGATACCCTTTTTCATTGATTGCATCGTATTTGTCATTCCCACCATGAAACACTTAACCTTCTAACCGAAACCTACCCGTCGAAATTCTCCTCTACCCGTCCCCGGAACCAAAATCCGGCTATACCAAAACCAATCTGAAGTAGAATCCACAACGAGCAACCCCATTTTCCCATAGAAAAAAAATATGGTTTAGCTTAGTGGAGCAAGATGAAACGAATTTCTTTCCAAACACCTCCAAACCAGAAGGCCCAAATATTCTCCTTTCCTTCTCTAGCCATTAGCCATATTCTATCTCTTATCTCTTTTTTTATCTCCTTCATTGTATCCCTCTTGTATCCGTCCCTATTTTATTTTACTATATCATCCCCAACCATAAAACGGGAGAGGGCGTACGTTTTTGCTGATAAATCCTCTTTTTTCTATTTCCTTTTCTATTCCCATATTGTACGAACTTTGTATGTACCTAAATTAAGAGGAACGCGGCATGGAAATGGAAGGATGGCTTTTCTGTTTCTTTTCTTGTCTTTGTTCTTATCGCGCTATTTTCTCCTGCACTGCTACTACCTACCCCATTACCTACCGCCATGTTTTAACCACGTCCTTAACATATACCAAAACCAAACATACACATCCACATGCACAAATCACTAAAACACAGACAGATAGCAGATCGCAGAAAGCATATATTATATTGTATTTCCCCCTTTTTTTTATCATTTTTCCCTTCGGCTGATCAAATCAACTTCACATTTTGTTTTTCAGTGGCGGATTTCTACGCTTCAACTAGAAGTCCCTTTTCTATTCTATATCCGCAACCACTTCCCCCCTTCGATTCTTATCCGCGCGATTGAGCATCGTGGCATCATGGTAGTGGTCAACTGATAACTAAATCTGTTCAGTCACTGTATGAATTCCCAGATGCATTTTCCTTCCATTTGTCTCTTACGCCCTCTTTGCTTTTTCAAAGAGAGGATGACGAGTTGAAAGGTTGGTTTGATGTAAGGGTCGCAGGTAGCTCACTGACTCTTTCTCTGCCCTGTATTTGTTTGATATTGCTTTGAATAGAAGATAATTCATTCCAATTTGTATGTACATGTACAGTGCAGAAGAGTTGTTAGCCCTTGTATGATTAGTATTGTGTGTTCATTTTTAATTGATTATCCTGTGTAATCCAAACATCTATATTATATATTTGGCTTAGTTTATCACTTTCCTTGTCCCCTTTTATGTCATAAAAAGGCAACGATAAACAAATTAACGGAGAGGTTTCTGCGCATATTCGAAATCCGGCCTTGCTTGAATAATTTCCCTTAGCTGTCAAGGGAGACAGAGAGGGCCTGACGTTGTGCATGCTGCATCTATTCTCCTAGAAGTAGGTTGTCTTGTACGCCTTTCCTGCATTTATATCATGTCTGCGGGTGATTCCGGCTGGTTCGCTGGGGGAAACTGGTTAAAAATGAGATATGTAGGCCCGTCTGGATAGTTACTCGGAACGAATATTTAAAGGGATGAGAATAACCGGCGTAATAGTGTTAGTTGTCATGTATCATGGTCACCGTTCTTTTGAGGCTCAGCTCGATAGTTAAGATTGTAAATACGAAAATAAGGCCTTTGAAAAAAAAAAAAAATGGGGGCCACGGGGGGGGGTTTTATGCGATGGTGTGGGAGGTCTATTCGCTAAGATTTTCCAAAGGGGAGGGAGGGAGCTGACATTTCGAAAAGGGAAGTACTATGAGAAGGTGCTTCGTCACTTAATCAAATACATCATAATATTTCATATACGGGTATCCATCCAGCTTTGCTTTTGCGGTGTTCCATCGAGAAGTACGGCTATATAAATCAAGGGTTACATACACGAATAGATACCTTCCAAAACCAATACTCCTGATGCTATGTAGCAAGCAGCCCGCCCGAGTTGACACACATGTAACTATAGTCCCAGAAAAAAAAAAGGAGAAATTAATAAACAGCATGTACAGATAGGTCCCGTAGATACAAATAGATAATCATGTAGGACTCGTCGGCTCCCACGGCAGCAGAACCTTGTTCTTCGCAGGTGTCCTTCGCTGCGTATCCCTCTCCATATCCTGCGAGTTCACCTCCACCTCCATTGTCTTTAGAATTCCACTGGAGCTATGATTCCGCTCACCACTACCGCCTCGATCGCCCCTACTTACCTCATCCGCCGCACTTTTAATAATAGCCTCTTCGCTCCCGTCGTCGCTCCTGCGCCCGTTAGGCGGTGACGTCCGCGCCCAGCCGTCCGCCATGGTTGTCGTCGCAAATTCATCCATGGTGTACGTGAGCAAGTCGCTCCCTTTGCGCTTCTTGAATGCATGTCCGCTTCCATCTGCGACACTTGCTCCCTGGTGGAAATAGCGACGACTGTTGGAGCCAGACGGTCTGTAGCCGGGTGACGAACCAGCTCGTCTTCCAGAGGGTGTGCGGCCGGTAGTAGCGGTGAATAGAGGACCCAAAGTTGGAATACAAGCGGCGATTATAATTACGTATTGTTCTGTTGAGATCCAGGTTGTTAGGTTTATTGTTTCGAAGGTGTAGTCTGCGCGGGCGACCAGTTCTGCTAAAAATATGGTTTTGACAATGGCGGCAGCAGTGGCACTGATTGTTCCCCGCGGTTGTTAAAATTAGCATTGGAGTTTGAAATGAGTGGATACAAAAAATAAAAATAAAAATAATGAACTTACACAATGCCCAGGGCGAGAACACATGTGAGACCAATTTTCAGCTTTCGAGCCATTTGGAGCCGCCATATGATGAAAACAGGGTATAGAGCAAGAGCTAAATCAGACGCGGCAGAGAAGGCTGTTCGGAGATAAGATTTGGTGTAAGCCTGGCTGTTCTGTCGGTGATTGACTGAGGGGAAACGTGCGACACAAGCGGAAGTCTCTATACATACAACCCTGGAAAAATGCATAATCCCTCTGGAGGTTTGGATGCCAACACGAGCCTTTCTTGCCGGGGCCAGTGCCATTCCAGAGAGCAGTAGTCGGTGTGCATTGGCCATAAATGGTATATACACAGACTGAGTTGACTATGGTCAATAGGACCATACCACCGAAGAAGACATATTTTTGTCTTTTTGCTCTATCGACGATTCGAAGGAGGAAAAACCCAATGGAGACTTTGCCCCAGTTCGTCGACATAACATGAAAGCCCTGGGAGATCCAGTTGAACTTGTTCGCTTGAACCTTTTGGTGTTCGTTTAGGTAGTAAACATGGCGGCCGGTGCCATAATGGATACATATCGTGACGCAGATGGTGTTAACAAGTGCGCATGCCTATATGAAGACGGTTAGATACCATAATAATTAATTGTCTCCCCAAGGGAAAGGAGGAAAAGGAAGTTGTACCATTGCAAGGCACATAAATGCATCGTCCCATCCCCACCGTTGTATCAAACGAGTTCTCGTTATGACTCTTGCCATCACTAAAACCAGCGCAACACTACATTCGGTCCATGTTATGGCATTGAGCATCGGTCCTTTGTTAACGTCTCCATCTGGAGGAGGTGGTCCCCGATCGTCCATGGTAGCGTGGTCTGCTTCTACCACCGGTCTAGTTAAACACCAGCTCTGCTAAACGCCATCGAAGCCAACGTAGCAGTGAGGAAGCAGTGAGAGGGAGAATGGGATCTATAAGGTGCATCCACAACAGAGCCATAAAACATGATCCTCAACGGGAGCTTAAATTAGATGGCCACGCCAAGATGGAAAATAAAGAGGAATATTTACTTGCATACCACCGTCCAAATGAGCCGATATCAATGACTAGGCCTCCCAGCAAAATGTTTTGCAGATATTATCTTCCACCCCTCTTCATTGCTGGGGCTTGGGAGGGAATGTAAAAAGTCCAAGAAAAAGGTAACCTGGCTAGAGAATCCCGGCAAGGTAACCTCTGGTAAATATTGTGCTGAGTGCATCCGCGCCATTGCAGCCACACTATGGATGGGCTTCCAGGCGTTGATTTGGGAAGACCATCCTGGAGAGCAGTTGAACTAGCGGCACTTTGCATATTGGTAAGTGACAACAAGAATATCAGCCCACCGTCCAATAAAGATGGCGCTCTGGGCGGCCGGGATTAAATCACTCTAGCGAGTTGAAAACCGTTGTTTCCGTCAAAATTTCTCCAAGGGTTGAATTTTCAACAAATACAATTAAAAGCGGACAGAGAGCCATCGCAATCAAAGCCATGGAAGTTTATCGAGCCCACTAACAGGCCCTCATGTTTCAGCTGCACCTCCCCTCCTTGCACTAATGCTGCTCAAACAAGGCATCTTGCCATGATGCAAATTCTGCCGATAACGAGTAGATGAAGAGACACCCCCTGGCATTCGCAAGCTCAATTTGAAATGTTACCAAAACCGAGTAGCTCCTTTCTAAGATGAGCCCGATCTTTTGAACCTCCCAGGCATAGGATATGCATGGAGGACATCGAAAGGTCCCGAAAGCACAACCCAAAGCAGTTGGCTATTCCAGCGAGCCGATTTATAGATTACTAGCGGTTGTGAAAACCGCAAGGGCTTTCCACACCAGCGCCATACGCTGCGTAGTTGAGCGTCCGGGGCTAATTCAAACTTAGTTCGAAGCTAAAACAAACGGCTCGACTAGTGCCATTTACCTGTGCTTGTGGCACTGGTGCACATCATTCCCCGCGTCCACAAAATCGGGCCAAAGATTGCCAGTTGTCACAGCCGCTGAAGCCAGCCCTGATAAGGGGAACACACATAAGTTTTGGCTGCATTATCCGCGCCATGTTTTTCTTTTCATTCTGCACGTGCATTGAGCGAGTAAGAACAGGCAACAGCCGAATCCAGTATTGTTAGAAACTCGATCTCAGATCTCGATTCTATTCCCAAGAAAGGCATGATCTTCATTGACCTTAATGGTTTGAACATGATATTGTCAACTCATAGCGTATTCAAAATTATGCTTCGTCTGGCAGTGACAAGTGTGGAGCCAAGGCATTTGGGTACAGTATGCTGGTATGCAACGCTGCAACCGGGGCTGGTTGGTAACATTTGCTATCTGATTATTCTGTGAGGAATTGCCAGTCCAACAATAATAGTTTTCGGGGACATATTTCCACGTGGATTGTGCAATATTCTAGCGGCATGATTTGACAGGAGAGAGCAGATGCCATGCAGGAGACGAAATTTTCTGGTACCTCTGCTCTTCTCGGTTTCGATATTTAACGATCAGAACCCATATAATTTAGACCGAATGATTGTATTTCACATTCAGCCGTTTTCTGCTCTGAAGAACGCCGTTCGACGTATCCGGACGAGGCGCTGGAACTGAAAAGTGTTGAATACCTGGGTGTCTTCGCTGTGGAATTCAATGACCATGGTGTTTGTTCCATTCCCAGAATATTAACTGACAGGGTTAAAAATCCTCCGCTCTGACCAGAAGTCGGGCCGGAAAAACGGCAGGAAGAAGACTTTATGTTTTTGTTAGCTCGCATGTATCTTGCTTCTTATCCCCCCCAATAAACGGCCATCGACGCCAACCTTAGACTTTTTATGCTCCTTCTTTTTTTGTGACTCTAATTGGCCACCTCAAAGAAAAAAAGGAAAAAAACAAAAAGAAATCTTTTGGTCAGGCTCACAAGTAGATATCGGAAGCTTCCGCTTGTCTTTGTTCCGTGGCTCCCTATCCTTGGATACATACGGAGTGCATACGCACAAGAGCATCATCGATCACGAGTTTGCGAATCTCTCCAAAGCTTGGATCCTTGAGCAGACAAGGGACGCTGAAAGGGGAAACGATATATCTAGAATTGCATTTGATCCGACCTGTGCTCTCTCATTTTACTAAAGAGTAAGCACCATTTGTAAAATAAACGCCCATTTAAACAAGATTGGTGGCATGAGCTACTCAAACCGGTTGGAATGAGAGGCTATTAATGCTCGTGCTTTGCACATGACTATGGCAAATAAAAGTTGATTCTCCGCGCCTGAGTTGGGCTCCCTGGTTGGTGGATTGTCTCTTATATTAATAAATAACAGGAAATGGGGATAGAATGTTGTTCAAAAGTGAGGTGGTTGTTGCTGATGGCATCGTCAAGTCATCCAAAATAGCCACTTTGGGCTTCGCCGTGGGTAAAGGAAGTACTGATGACGTCGGTTCCGTCGGTCCAGGACCCGTGGCCCAATTGGCAAGGCGTTTGACTACGATTGAGAAGACACACCTTCTCATCAAAAGATTGTGGGTTCGAATCCCACCGGGTTCAATTTTTCGTCTTTCCGTTCTCCTATTTTTTTCTCCAACCATATTTTCATCAGCTCTATCTATTCTTATTTATTCTTACCCAAGTATGTTTTTGAGATATGCATTTGATCATCAAACTTGCAACAAAATGTAGCTCTTTCAAATTGCAATGGTGATTTAACTTCAAAACATGTCATGTGAACACCGTTTTTGTCTTTTTTTCATTACGTCATAGGGCTCAGGGACAAAAGGTTTTTTGTCTGCCAGATCAACAGAGGCATCGCAAGCTTTCAAAGGAAAAGTGAAAGAGTCGGAATATTCTAGAGATCATAAAAAATATATTTTACCACTTTGGTCCAATCCAGTTTTACCCAGCGTCGTCATGTATGACTCAATGGTTTAAAAAGCGGTATTTTCTTCCACAAGAGTAAGCTCCATCGCGGCAATGAACACCGCCAGCCATTGAGGCATAGAACAACCATTTCTACAACGCAGCAAAAAGTTATGAACCCGGTGGGATTCGAACCCACAATCTTTTGATGAGAAGGTTTGTTTAATCGTAGTCAAACGCCTTGCCAATTGGGCCACGGGTCCCGCTTCACATGATGGAAGCTCGCCCGATTCCTATGAAAATTAGGAAAGCAACCTTTCTGATGCAAAATTCAACTTCCCGCGCTTTAGTGGGAAATCCATCTTCCAGCCTCACCGAAGAATCAAATCAATATATATTTTGATCCATCCAGACTCCCAGACCCGGCCAACTCCTCCAGGGGTATGTATCCTAACCACGGTGATTCAGCCAATTGCAAACCGCATAAAAGTATGTAACTTGGGGAATAAGAGAATCTCCAGCGCCTTGATTTAAATACTTTTCCAATTTTATGTGGGCGATAAGAAACTTGATTAATTAGAGAGAGCAATTACGCACTGGACAGACGTTAACTAACGTAATTCCCAAGCGAGCGAGGCACCAAAATTCTTCCACCTACCAATTAAAAGCCTCATACTACTCAACACGCAATAATGCCACAATACAAAGTCTTCCAATTTGCTTGAGAGAGAGGAAAGACTTGAACTCGCGGTAAATGCCTTAGAAAATAGAAAATAAAGAAATCCCCTCAATTCGTGAAGCTGCACGTCTTTTTGAAGTTCCAAAGTTCCACTCGCTACACGTGGTCATAGACTCAAGGGCCGAAAAGCACGGGCAAACATACGCGCAAATTCAATTAAATTGACTCAGGCTGAAGAAGATAGGCTGGTTCAATGGATTCTAGACCTAACTTTACGAGGATTGCCCCTCCGGCCGGCCTTCGCGGAGAATATGGCAAATCATCTTCTTACACTACGAAATCCTACACAATCCCCCCGTGTTGGCAAGAACTGTGTGTCAAATCTAGTGGCACGCCGTCCAGAGAGCTTCAATGCCGCTTCTCAAGACGCTATGATCATGACCGGGCCAAGTGTGAAGAACGCAGGATTGTGGAGGATTGGTTTAAGACCCTAGGGAGGGTAATTGCTGAGCATGGGGATTCTGCCAGAGGATAGTTACAATTTTGATAAGACAGGATTTGCAATAGGACTCTATGCAACTGCAAAAGGTCATCACCAGTGTTTAGCATTACGGACGAGCAAAGCTTCTACAGCCTGGGAATCGAGAATGGGTGACTGTAATTGAGTCTGTCAACCCATCAGGATGGGCCCTCCCACCGTATCTCATCCTTAAGGGTCAGAATATTCAGGAAGGCTGGGCTGTTTATTCCAGCCGTGAATACACGCAGGGTTAGAACCCATATTCTTCTTCTTCTGGACGGGCACGGCAGTCATCTTACTCCAGAATTTGACCGAATTTTCAGTGAGAATAAGATCATCCCTTTCTGTATGCCACCGCATTCTTTACACCTTTTGCAGCCACTA
>JAFEJD010000437.1:0-11030 GCA_018296065.1 Blastomyces percursus
TGGCAGTCAAATTGCGGCCGCATATCGCCCGCGCGGCGTCTCTGTTGGGCACAAAAGAAAACTTCCCCTACCCCGAAGGCTTGGAAGGCTCTTTTGCACGTTATTCGATATTTGAAAGGAACGAAGGATCTCGGCATATTCTATATGAAGGATGACAAGGATGCCGATGATTTCCCGAACGTGTCCTACATGCCGATCGGATACACGGATTCCGACTGGGCAGGCCCGTTGAATGGCGATCGAAAATCTACGTCCGGCTACGTCTTTAAGCTTGCCGATGCGCCGATTTCATGGCGATCTAGCAAGCAGCCGTGCGTCTCTTTGAGCTCCAACGAGGCCGAATACGTGGCGTTGAGCGAGGCCGTACGTGAAGCAACGTGGTTGAGGAGTATGATGATGGATCTAGGCTTTATCGCAGCGGAAGACTCCCTGCCAATCAAGGCGGATAATAAGGGGGCGATCGACCTAGCCACGGTGGCAGCGATTACAGTGAGGAGCAAACATATTGACACTAGATTCCACTACGCGCGCAGTCAGTTGAACAGCGGCGTAATCTCGATTGATCACATCCCAACCGAGGAAATGGCAGCGGACGGATTAACCAAACCCCTGGGCACTATTGCATTTCAGCGATTTCTTGATTTGCTAGGCTTTACAGGCGAAAAGGGCCAGAATGCCCGAACTTAATGTATGTAGCATGATTTGGATGGATTCAAGGATGGCATAGCTAGCATTTTACACGCAGCGTTCGAAGATTCTCATGGCGATTGAAGATCTCGCATGGCGATGCGAGGGGGTGTAGCGGCAGCCGCCTCAGTGGCGTTGCCCTATCGCCTCGCCCACACGTGATCTCACCTGTATATAATAATACGTTAGCTAGCCGATTCGAATAAAGAAGATTAGTTAGTTAACTTAACCATCCCACAGATTACCTCAGCAGGGCTGAAGTTACACGTGACTTATACTCCAAATGCGATTTTTTGACGGCGCTCGACTCCAACCTGTCGCCTGTATGCACTTAGACAAGGACTGCAAAGATACAGAAATGGCTGCGCGCACCCCTGCTCACAGAAGACGTGCGTCCATTACAATGTACGATCCAGCCCGAGACACGTATACCGTCTCTGATGATGGCCGTCCACTAGCCAATGCGGCACTAGCCGAAGAGGAACAGACGAACGACGGAGCTTTGCTTTCTCGAGGATCCACTCCCGCCCATAATAATGACGAGAAGAGTCCTTCATACAACTCTTTAAAAAAGGTATGCTACTGCTTATTTTGAAGTTTTACTAAATGCATTTAAAAGGCACGTTCCGCCGGCGCTGGAGGGGTTTAGCCCATGTTTCGGCCCGCTTGGTTTTCATCCATTCTTCCTAGCTTTCAGGCGCCTGGTGGGACTGATCTGGACCCGTTGGCGGGCTTATTCTGCAGGAGACTCCGCCGGAAACTATCGATAGTGGCGGCAGGGGCTCAAAACCTGAAAGAAGCGTCTCTCCACCTCACAACCATAACAAAATTCACGTCACCAAACAATCGCCGACTTCTCTTTCAGCTCATTCTACCCACAAGAAACAAACCCTTTCCGCTACTCCTTCTTTTCTTCCAATGGGCTATTCCTCGGGTATAGCACAAGGTGAATACTTCCCAGAACCCTTCTAAATGCCCAGGAAAATATAGGAACAGCCTCTAATGTTCACAACCTTCAATATAGATGAATTTCCGCATAATGGTGGACCATCTTCACAGAGCCCCAAATCAACTCACAATGGACACGCGGAATCACTAGAGGCCCGACAAAAAAACAAGACCGATAGCAACGAAAAGAAAAGAAAATTACCGGAAAATGACCCCCAGCCCGAAAAAACAGAGTCCGTCCCTGAACAACGACCAGTGTCAAAGCGCAAACGGCAGGAAGAAAGTTCACTGAAGAATAAAAAACGTGGAAAGGTCCCGCCATCTGCATACTCACTTCGCGATTGTTCTCCCACACCACCCCGCCGCTCTCGCTCTCCCGATTCGAGACATAAAGACCTCCAAACGCGCAGGTCACGGTCGCCTTCTCCAATACGACGTTCTGAATCCCCAGACATTTCTGCCCCAAGACAAAGAAAGAGACCGGGTGGAGCAGCTCGGATTGGGCCTGCAAATCTTGCAGCGTTAAAACGCAGACAGGAGGAACGAGAACGGCAGAGGGAGGAGGAAGCCAAGCTTGCATTGTGGGAACGTGGAGTCCACGATGTCGTGCGTCAACATTACAATGCGGTTCCGGAAAGAGGTAGGGAATGGCGAAAGACGGATAGCCGAATAAAGGGACTGCGAAGTTTTAACAATTGGATTAAAAGTACGGTTATCCAGAAGTTCTCTCCCGATGAGGAATTCTTGGCTCGAACAAACGGGAGGGACTGGGCTGGCGCAGAGCCTGTAGAAGAGAAGAAACTGTTTGTCATCGATATGGGATGTGGTAAAGGTGGTGATCTGGGCAAATGGCAGCAGGCTCCGCAACCGGTAGATCTTTACGTGGGCTTGGATCCTGCAGAAATATCTATCGAACAGGCTCACGAGAGATACATTAGCATGAGAAGAGGGAAGGACAGGATGAGGGGCAGAGGCCATCCACTTTTCCATGCGGAATTTTATCCTAAGGACTGTTTCGGTGAATGGGTTGGTGATATTCCGATTGTGCAACAAGTCGGTATTGATGGAAGCGTTGGACCTGGTGGGTCGATGATGGCGGCTCGATGGGGCGGTGGTGGCTTTGACATCGTCGTCTCCATGTTTAGCATGCATTATGCTTTTGAGAGCGAAGAGAAGGCCCGACAGATGCTGCACAATGTCTCTGGTTTGTTGAAGAAGGGCGGCCGTTTTATCGGCGTAGGGCCCAATTCAGACGTGCTCAGCGCCAAAGTTGTGGAATTTCATGAAAAAAAGAAACGGCGGGAGGCTGCCGCTGCTGCTGCCGCGACTGCTAAGCTTGATGGTGAGCGTGAGGATGGTGAGGTGGAGGAATCGCCAATGACAGTGCCCGAGTGGGGGAACAGTATATATCGCGTTCGGTTCCCCGGCGAGACGCCCGAGGATGGCGTTTTTCGCCCTGCGTTTGGCTGGAAATATAGCTATTTCATGGAAGAGGCTGTTGAGGAGATTCCGGAATATGTCGTACCATGGGAAGCTTTCAGAGCGTGAGTAGCCATACTGGGTATACGCATCTTACATGTTTCTCTGAGCCTTGTGCTAACCCATTCTGTTTTCCTTTCGATACTTCAGTTTGACGCAAGATTACAATCTAGAACTCCAATACCGCAAGCCTTTCCTTGATATATGGAAGGAGGAGCAGGATGATCCTATCCTAGGACCGCTCAGTGAGCGCATGGGCGTTCGGGCGCGAGGGGGTGGGCCTATGCTTGTCAATGAGGAGGAGTTGGAAGCTGCTAGTATGTCTTCATTGCTTTCTTTTAACTGTTCTAGGCTAGTAGGGATGTAGTCAGGCTAACATATTTTTGGCTATAGGCTTTTACCATGCTTTTTGCTTCTACAAGGTCTAATGATGTTCATTAAGCCACTGCTAACTTAACTAACCCCCGTCTACGTGGTGACCCTTGTGATAATACGTCTGTCACATAATTTGCATATGCCATGCCGTGTATTTTACGCTAGGCATGTTCCCTGTGGTTTTTGATTTCTTTTTTGTTTACCGACGTTTCGGAATTAGCTCACTTTATTTCATGATTCTCTATTTGACTATAACTATTTACAGAAACTACAATTACACACACGAAGACATAATGGGCAGCGGAGTCTGGTAGGGTTACAGTGGATTGGTTCTCTTAATGTTATGTACAGTACATTTATCCGCATCTGAAGACTTTGACTTGACACGGCCTATGATATCCAATCAGTGTATTTCGTACATGAGCTACACTTGTCATAACAATACTTCACATGCGACATATATTGATCGTTCGGAGTTACAATCCGCTCTTAAACGGTGAATGAAGCTGAGAACATTTTAAAACTTTGAGTAAGGTAATGGTATATCAAGAGCCACCGTTTTATGTACCTCATTAATGTCTACGAACGTTTTGAATCCGAAATCTCAAGCTAGAATAGAATATGAGCTAGAGCTATAGTTATCACATGACTTTGAACACAGGAAACGTTTTAGCGCCATCACGTCGCGTCGTCCCGCTGTTCTCATCCACCCAAACTCTGAATCTCAATTTCAATCTCCTTTATGAGCCAGAAAAGTTCAACTTGTGGACCTCCTTCTCAACAATATTTCCTATTAACTCACACCGCGGAGACCGAAACCATGTCCATCAATCACACACTACACACTCGGCGATCAATTCCCTCTCGCGATACCCCCTTGGAACCCCGAAGTAGCGGACCAGCCCGCCGCTCCGATGTCAATGGAGCAAGTGGTCGGCGACAAGGTCAGCCCGCCCGTCGCGCTGTTCTACAGCTACCCACCTACCAGCCCCAAGTCGCCCCATTCAACGCCACTACGCTACATAAACTCAGCCAACTGCAACGTTTCCCGCGCCTGACAGCGATGCAGACACAACTCAAGGCTGCGGCGCAAGCGTTGACGGAGTGCGCGGGGATGGTTAATGATCGGCTAGCCGACGCGAAGGCGCGAGAGGCGAGGAGAGCGGGTATGAAAAGGACAGCGGTGGATAAGGATGAGGAGGAAGTAGAGCAGGATGATGGGGAAGGTAAAGAGGTGAATAATAGAATTGTTGATTTGGAAGAGCGCGTGAAGACGGTGACAGGCGAGTTGGAGGAGAAGATGCGCCAAATTGTCGATGCGGAGGCGCGCACCATTTCGTTGACGGATGCTTTGAATCGAATTCATCAGCAGGCGGTTGAGGCGGTAGCCGCGCAGCCGCAGGCGAAGCGCAGGAGGATGAGGAGGCGGCCTGGGGAGGAGAGCGAAGAAGATGAAGGAGAGGATCAAGATGATGGTGAACTTTCCGTAGAGGAGGCTCCCCAGATACGAAATGGTGGCACGTCCAAAATGCTGCGGAAGGAATTGAAGGAGAAGAAGGCCCAGTGGAAGGAGACGTCGTTAACAGATCGGTATGCATTCCTCGACTTGGTGCCCCGGCGCAATCCCATATTTACATATTGATACTCACAAATCATCAATCAGGTACACAACCAACGACAGATACATCGGTTTCTACCGCATAGTGCACGAGTCGAAATATCCCGGCGATGAGATCCCGCCTCTCCCGCACCCGTCCACTTGGTTCGCAGCTGTTGAACAACCTACTACGGCTACCCTGGACGAAGCTACAACCACCAACGCCGCTAGCGGGGCAAAGGATGCGAAGGGAGAGCCAACTGTAGACGACTCCGATGACCTAGCCATCCGCAGCGAACGAGTCTCCCTCCGCTGCCCAATAACCCTCCTCCCTTTTACAGACCCTGTCAAAAGCAAGAAATGCCCCCATAGCTTCGAGCGGACCGCCATCTTCGCGATGATTGAGCGAAGTAAGAAGCGCATAATTATGCTTGCTAATGGCAAGCGTGTCCCATGCATCGAGTGTCCTGTGTGCTCGGTGCCTATTTCTACGCATGATCTTGATACGGATGTTGTGACTGTGAGGAGGTTGAGAAGAGCGGAGGAGAGGAGGGAGAGGGAAGAGGAGCAGGGCGGCGAGGAGGAGGATGGGGAGGATGTGCATGATGGGGAGGAGGCTGTCGTGGAAAGGGCGGTGAGGAAGGGGCAGCGGAAGGGAAGGGCAGAGATGAACACTGAGAGGGAACAGGAAAGTAAGCGGGAGGAATCGAGAGAGCCTAGCATGGTGCCAGATACGCAGATGGTGGATCTTGCTTGATTGATTGACGGATGTATCCATTGCTCTGGGCAATGATCGGAGCCGTGTAATCCACTCAATCCCTCTCTAATGACTCTCTAATCTCTGTTCAATTCAGATCTCAGAGCTCTTCATTCCAAAGTTTCCCACGCCCTTCTATCCACATTCCCTTACTCTTTGAATGAATACTTCCTCTGTTCTCATCTTTCTCTTCTGATCCATCATTTTCACAAGTGTTCTGATCACCTTGTTACACGATTCCCTCTTGAGTTAACCTTTAATAAATCTCCCAGAAATGCATCATCAGGCACGCAGGTGGTCATCATTCGCCCTCTCTCACTCCGCACCGAGCGCTTTCTGCTTCTCCAAATCCCCCCATCAATTCACCTTCGCACCCACGACACCTACAAGCAAAGTTTTCATCCATCCTTCACTCTCCACCTGGCGTACCTCACACGCTACAGGAAGCATTCAGCCACCTCGGCCAGCACCGTGTCACATTTCCGCCTGATGGTTGCGCAGACGGTGTAAGAATAGAAGATAAAGATATTAAGTCCGTGTTATATGCAGATGCTACAGCCTACCTGGCCCAAGGAGAAGACATAACGGGCAGAATACAGATGAAGGGATTTTGGACAAGTAGTGATTGGAAGCTTTTAGTGTAGCGGCCTAAGTCAATCCGGTTAAGTCTTTAGCCTCTGGTGCAACAGCTGTCAGCAGAGTACAGCATGCGGCCTAGGCTCGAGGGACGTTAGCTGAACAGGAAAACGCTTAAACGAGGCCACGGAATGAAAGTGGACTAGCTACGAGAGGTCATCCGGTAAATACTAGAGGGGGTTGCTCCATGTCTCACCCTGTTCCGCTCGCTTATTGGGGTGATCAGCTCTAGATCAAGACCTCGGAACTGTACTGTTTAATACATGCGATGGCGTTAAAGGAGGGCTGGATTGGATATGAGGTTCCTGACATCGGAACCCCAATCTTACTCAAACTTGCCTGGAAGGGAAGATGATTCGTTTTCCTTTGCCATTATTGGAAAGACATAGGATGAGGTCGCGGAAAGCCGGAAGGTCATCTCTCTGACAGAGGGTAGTCCATGAAGGACAACAGGCTGTGCAAGGGCCTTCTGGAGACCCTTTATATCCCTCCTCCAGTTTGATGGGAATAGTGGGGTGCACCTCGCTCTCTTCTGACTGGTCTGATGGAGTTCCTCAGGTAGAGTAAGCCCCTGGAAGACGTCAGCAGTTAGTGCTCTATTGGTAGAGCTATCCTGGGGTACGATGTTGGGATCCAACCCCTTACAAGGCTGGCTATCTTTAGCCCTGTAGGGTCGCCTGAGATGGGGGGGCGGGGGAAGTTAGTTTAAGTCTGTTATTCAGGTGAGCACATCTCTTTTCACTACGTTAGCTGACTGGCAGGGCGCGCCGAATATCGAAAACTGAAAACATGCCAGAGCGCCAGAGCGTTAGTTATGATCTATCCCAGCCTACACACGCTATACCCGAAGTCTGGCATCAGCGTCATATGAATCATACTTCTTCGATTCTCCTTTTCCCTGAACCGGAGAAGAAAAAGAAAACTCGGAGATACCTAACTAAAATGATATTTCTAATTCAGATGCAAGGGCAGTTAAATTTCCAGATGCAAGGGCAGTTAAATCACAGGCACTACTGCAGGTTGATTGATGACTTGTTTCCCTAGCCTTAGACTGAGGATGAGGTCTAGGCAAAAGTCTCAATCTCAAAGTTACCATCCAGCTCTGCGTCTATTTTCGCAGCCCTCAAGTTCCCAGCCGCAGTCGCAACCTCCTCATCTTCTGGGAAAACGATTTTTGAGTTCGGTTCCCGTTTGAAACATTGGCTGCCTTTCTGAAACTCACTCCCTGCATGCTCGCCTAGCGCCTTAAGCCCATTTGCCAGGCAGGATGGATCATATCCTCGCTCGAGCAGTCTTTTGCCGCTATTGTCATAGAGGTATGCCACACCAGTCTCAGCAAACAGCTCTCTGTCAGAAGATTTGGAGTAGTCTGATGGCCAGCATGTGTCCAGATCTTTGGCCTTCAGAAATGCCTCGCTTTTGTAAAAGTCGCGATCTGTGCAATGACTTGACTCATGCATATATACACTATCTTTAACGTTGCCGAAGACTGCAATTATGTTCCACGGACTCACGTGAAGGCCTCCAGGAGTTTTGTCTTCAAAAGCTATCAGATGGCGGACGCGACTCCGCAGGCCCGCGGGAACTCGACCGAACTTCTCCACCATGGTGTCCACTGACTGCTGTGCGTCATTGCAACGACAAATTGCCCAGGGGTCTTGATCAATGCAATCCGAGTAGGTCACATTGAAAACATCAAGACGGTCAGCCGTGCAGTAAACTCTTCCGTCACTCCTCTTTCGTTGTGCCAGCGCCCAACAATAGTCGGGAACACCTTCGTACTTGTCCCATTGGGTAACTTCTGTGGGTTTCGCCCCCGAGACAGGGTCGGACCCAAGCTCTCCTAACCCATTTGGGAACAGAATACCCCTGACCCGTGATTTTGTTTGTTAGCTATTACTGTTCATGTCGACATGAAATTTAAAGAGACATGAGGAAAACACTCGGTACGGTAGCGTACGTACTTATGCCTTATGAGTTTCGGTGCTACCTTGTTTGGGCACCCAGTCTTTGCATCCCATAGCCTGTTCAGGATGGGTTGAAGAACGTCGAGCTGATTCCTCATGCAGCTTGCATCTAATGGAGGTTGGGCGTTAATTTTCAAATATACTGCAACGGTCAAACCGCTCTCGATAGCCCGTCCATATGTACCGTCGCGCCTCAAGTTGTTTGCAGCCGGCTCATCAGCTACACAGGTGTCGGCAGCAACAGCATTTATAAATTCGTCCATTGGGATTCCGGGATAGCCGTGGTACATCACGGCTGCCAGCATTTTGATAGTATCTGCTGGTAGAAAATCGCCACCGAAAAGGGCAGAATTCTGCTTGAAATGTTGAACAATAAGACCTTCGTCGAATGCTGCGACAAGAAGATCGGAGATCGCAGCGCGAGCACCTGATGGGAGGCGTGCAAGCAGATTCATGGAGGCTTCTCTGTCCATTTTCGCTTTGGCGCAGTGACCTACGAGCCAGGGTTCAGGGCACTATATATACTCCGTACACTCGCATTAGGCAACGCCGGCTTATTTGTGTGTTCTGTTACGAAGCCAGCGAGTGCTGGGGGCAAATGAAATCATGGGAGAATTAATGGGGGAGGTAAAAGGGTAAGACTGGTTTCTCACATCATCGAAGGTAGCGTTATAGATACTAAAATCATCTCCACAATAGAATCGGCTCCCTGGCTCATATACACTGCCGCGCCAAGCAACGTCCGATGGCATTCCTCGGCGGTGAACTAAGGAAAGAGGAAAAGACGTAGAGTCAGCGGCAAAAACAATCGATAATAACAAGGGAGAAGTGAAATACTTACTATCTTCTTCAGGCCATTTTGTTAAGCTGTACCTCTGCGGGGCAGGGAGAGCAGCAGCGATTTCTGCATCGAAATCTCGAACCACTTTCACAAGCGGATCTTTGATAATCTGGGCGCTTCCCAATCCAAGCAATATGAATTTCGACAGGACCGTGACCACCCCCATTTTGGCTGTGATTTTTTCTTTTCTCTTTCCCTGGCCGGCTATGCAAAAATATATGACAAGCAGGCACTCCCAATGAGTCTCAAGATTCGAAAGTGGATGAGGGAGTGAGTGTAGAGATCTGCATAGAGCAAGATTTGAGAGCCGGATCAGCTGAATATAAATGGTTTGCGCAAAGGGGCTGCGTGCCATAAAGCGGCTGACTTGTTTCTAGCCATCATGCAAATTGCAAAAGGCTGTAATGATCAAGGGATCTCAGCTTCTCTATTATTAGAGGTAGCAGTTGGCCCCACCAGGCGTTGATTTCAAATGAGTTAAATGGGTTAAAAGAACGGCGATGTCACCCTCCTGAGGACTTCAATGGTTACCAATCAGACCGACGGGTCGTTTGGACTCGTAGAAAATTTGGGATATGTTTCTTCAGCCCGCAGACTAGCTCTAACAGGCTTAACGTCATCGCATGGATTTGGCAGCCGACCGGGAGGGAGAGACGAGATGATGAGTTAGCAGCGTAGAAGGGAAGTGGCAGGTACAGTAAGATCGGGCCGATGCAGGGACAATGCATGTGTAGTTGATGACCAAGGCTCGGCTACGAGCCGACAGTCCCCCTGTTAACATAGCGTTAGCTCTCGCGGCTGATGAGTATTATAATTCTAGGAGGGGATGAATCCTGTATCGAAGAGGGCGTTAACTATCTACCAGACGAGTGAGACGGACCCCTGGTTGTGAATAACGAGGAGTTGCGAGCTGCTTCATAAACCAATAGGAACATATTATCATTGCCCTATAGAGAAGCCTTCAGAACCATGCGAGATACAGGAGTCCTCTCCGCGCGCTGATGAAAGATGTCATCTTTAGCTGGTTATTCAATTTTGATGCTGCTGCCAAATCAGGTTAACTTAATTACTCCGTAGTGCACACCAACAAGCTCTCTCTCACGCTTCATGAACCTGAGGAGTTCCTGGAAGAGTTCTGCCTTTCCTTACTTTCTATCTCTTGGTTACGACTGCAAATGCTTGTGATTCCCTCTCACTTAAATAATAGCTAATTACAACGCTGACTTCAACAGCATGGAACAAAAGTAAAAAAAAGCATTTAAACACCTACCAGATTTAAAAAGAAAAGAAAAAATAAGAAAAAAAAAGGCCAAAAGAGTACCGGACCCATTTGTACAGTATTACGGGGTGCAAGGGGCAAGAAAAAGAGAGAGCAAGAAAAACTCACACAAAATTGCAACAAAGGATTATAACAAACTGGGTGAGTGGGTGTGTATCAAGAAACTGAAAACAATCTGAGATACGCTCACGAGCCAGTTGGCTGGTTTAGAAGAATAAAATCCTTCTACGGATTCCGCAGACAATAGGTGTCAAACCTCGGCACCTCGCTTACCGCTCGTTTGCCCCTTTGCTTTCCTTACTTCTCATTGATCAAGACCTCGGCACCTCGCTTACCGCTCGTTTGCCCCTTTGCTTTCCTTACTTCTCATTGATCAGATTGACATCAATGATCAGATTGTCACCGCCTACACGTGACTTATTCCTGTATATAAACATCCCTGAATTCCCTCATTAGATTGGGAC
>JAFEJD010004370.1:0-17540 GCA_018296065.1 Blastomyces percursus
AAGTAAGTGGTGAAATACGTTAGGTTTATATGGAGGTTTTAGTCATCTCCATATGAATTAATCAAGTCTCCAAACCAATCAGTTGCAAGCAAATAATAAAGGGGGTGGTCTTGATTTTTTCCTCCTACTCTCCTAGTTTCCTCTTCGTTTTCGTCTTGATCTCATTTTTCAAATTATTATAAAAACAAAAAGAAAATGTAATAAATAATAGATACAATTTAAAAATGCATATAGGGAGAAGCGTAAGAAGAGAGAAGGGGAAACTCAACAAACTCAACAAGATGAAACCCTAAACCCGTCTGATCTGATGCACGCGTGAAATACAATATGTTTAAGACAACCACTAACATACCCCTGGCTTGTGAAGAATTGAAGTAGGGAAAAGAGACATGGAAAAAATAAAGGGGGAAAGAAAAAGAAGAAAAACCCCGTCCAAAGTAACCGATCAAGGGCGCCTGCAAGTGTTATGTTTGTGTCTTTGATTCGTGGATAGCTTTTATGGTAACGTTATCACGTTATCATCCCCATGGGGTCGTGAAAATTCCAGCAATCGTATGAGAGCATAAAGTGAAGCCGAAGCGCAAGAGGGAAGAAAAGGGGCGGAGAAACTTATATTACGAGACATCTCAAAGAGCAGAGAGTCTGACTGTCTGTTCGTCCCAAAAGGCATTGCAACAACGCATAACAAGGAGCTAATAATTTTCAGTTTCAAGGCATCTACTCTTCCTCACTTTCTTCCGAGTCATTTTCGTCGTCGCTGCTCTCAGGCATTTCGACGGATTGTACTGTTGAAAAAGATATTGTTAGAAATTAATACTTCGTACGAAAGCGAATAGGAGGATATTAAAGGTAACATACTGGGCTGTGAATAACCACCTCTACCGCCACCGCTACCACCCTGGAAGCGGGAGATGGTGCCCTCAATACTATTGATCCGCGCTTCCTGCTCATACTTGCTCATAGGCTTATTCTTCTTGGGCTTCGGTGGAGCCACAACGGGGACGGGTTCGGGTTCCGGCTCATCAATGTCCATAGCCGCTGGCGCATGTTTCTTCACAAATCTTAGAAGCACAAGGAGAACCTCGTTAGGTAGCTCGTCGATATCAAGCTCAATTTCCGCTTCCTTGGTGTCCTGTTCATCATCCACAAGGTCAGTTTATGTTGAAAAGAGCAATTCGGAATGTCAAATAAAGTGCGTACCTTTAATCCAGGGACGTTTGACTGGATAATTTTAAGCGCCTCAGTCATTCTCTTTTCAGGCAAGCTGCTAATACCGTGCGATATAATTTGCTTCTCGCGATACGTAACCCAGTGCTGCTTCTCAGGCTTGCTGGATTTCGAAGCGCTCTTCTTATCCCTCTTCCCAGACGAGCCTCCCGTTGTGCCAGAACCCTTCTTACTGTCCTTCTTGCCAGATTTGGATTTGCCCGATTTCTTCGAGTTACTGGGTGGGGTTTTCTTCTTCTTTTGGGTAATTGCCTCTACTTGCTTAGACATCTCCGCAATTTGTTTCTGAAGTTGATTTAATTTCTCCTGGTCATTGTCCTCCTCACTATCCTGACCCTCCGATTCGCTACCGTTTTCTGACGTGCCAGCGCTTTGGTGGCCAGAGGATGGTTCATGAGCTTCGATCCATCGACGCTTCTGGCTCCATTTGTTATCGAAGACCTCCTCCAAGCTCTTTCCAGCATTATAGGTCGGATCGCCAGGGATATTGAACTTGTAGCAATTTTTGAATATTAAACGGATGTCAGCCTCCATCTCCTTGGCATTCTCGTACTGGCCGGTTTGTAACCTGGTTTGGACGGTGTTTAAATCCATGGGTTTCTTAATTATACTGTGATATGTAGGAATATTCAAGGCCACTGGGTCAACGGGGTAATAGAACGGAAGGGCGATGGGTTCATGTTTCTTTTTGTGGAGCTCGTCCAATACCTCCTGACAGAACTTCAGTTCCCACTGGTATTTCTTCTTCTTGGGCTTTGCGCTGTAGGGTAGATCGCGATTTTTTGGAGGGTGGATAGAACGCTTTGGCCGCCCATCCACGGTGGTGGAATCGCGGCGGATGAGAGGCAAACCCTCGGGTCCAAGCGCAAACGTTGTTGTGGGCGAGGTCGCATTTGTCGGTCGCACATTGTTTCCAGCCGTTCTTGAGTCACGTCGAGCAGGTTGTGTTTTTGTGGGCGCAGGAGGCACTTTCTTGGCCTTCTTTTGAGCAGGGCTCGTTTCCACTTCATCTGGGCTAGGGAGTTTGGCCAAATGGCGTTCGAAGCTTTGCTTGAGTCTCAGGCCCTCCACGCTAACCATATGCTCCGGTCCGTTGAAGGTGACGGAGTTGTCAACCATCAAGTCGAAATCAGAAACGACTGCAGCGAGAGAATTATAGGATCCCGATTTCAATTTCTCTTCAATGGTTCGCAAATCCATGGGCTGCTTGATAATAAGAGGGTAATTTGGGATATTCAGCTTAACAGGGTCTACCGGCTCACGGAAAAATCGAGAATCATGTACACGCTTCAAACCCTGAATGCATCGGACCAAGAATTTCAATTGCTTTGTGGTGAGAGGGGCTTCCGACCGCAACGAATCACTTCCTGCACCCGTTGATACCTGTGGCAGTTCGGGAACTTTAAACTCTGGTACAGCATGTGCAGCATCACCTGCAGTATCACCTGCAGTATCATCCGTCTTGGTTCGTTTGGGGGCGGGTTCCTCATCCATATCCTCATCCCGCTCTCGCGTTACCTTAGTTGGAGACACAGGAGGGGCATCTACCATCTCCTGGTCTGGTTGAAGTTGTGCGGCGGCCGATGCTGGTATGACAAGCTCAGGTTTTGGCTCTTCTGATTTTGGTGCATGTGATCCAATGGGGCCGGTGGTTGTAGGTGGGGATAATTGTGAAGTTTGGGAAAGAGATGGCATGGTAGTTTGGATAGGGGCTGTCTGAGAAGGGATCGCTGCAGTTTCGGGAACATCTGAGGGAGCGAGGGTTTCTTTCTTTTGAGGAGTTGGCAGTGACAGCTGCTGTTCATTCGTAGAAGGCGGGAATGATTCATTGGTTGACGGGGCGGCTTGTTTCGACGTTGAGTCTACGGGGGAAGGCTCAGTTTCTACTTGTAATTCTTTCGGTTGGGCGCTGGTAGATGAAGACGCTTGCGCGTTGGAAGGCTCAGAAGAATCTTGAGGAAGTTCATCCACCTCCATGGCTCCCTTTGCAGCAACAGGGGTTGTTTCTGGTTTCACGACAGTCGCCACCGGTTGTGTTGATGGCAAATCTACATCTACCTCTAGCGTAGTTTGTGACACAGGTTTCGTCGACACTTGAACGTCTGCTGGTACCTCTGTAGATACTTCCACTAGTGGAGCTGTAGCTATTCCTTGGGTAAGTGGATATTTGGGGCGGGACGCTTCGAGCGGAGAAAGAGGAGAAGCAGCATCTGTAGCCTCAACCTTAGTGGTGCCCACAACCCCATTACCGTTTACTACAGGCGAAAGAGGTTTGTTTTCATCTGCAGCAGCAGGTTCCCTGACTACCTGGGCTTCAGAAGACATGGTTTCAGAAAGCCTCACGGCAACTGTTTTCGTTTCTAGCGTCGGATTACCACTATTGTTTTGGTGGGTTACGGCAGTCAGCCTGAATGATCCTGCCACGTCGAAAGCATTTCATGGCAGCAGTACAAAAGAGATATATATGGGATATATAATAGAATAAATAGATACAAAGCAAATATAGAAACAGAAATAGGTATAGAGGGAGAGAGAGTACTCACCCAAATAAGTCCGCATCAAGAGAAACCTGATCAACAACGGGCGGCTGCTGAGGCTTGCTCTCCGCGACAGCAGTGTCTGGGGGAGGAGTTGCCATGACCATCAGCGGCGATCACGTGAGACAATACTCAGGAGGTGATAGATGAAAAAGTAAACACGCGCGCGCCCTCACCCGCCGGGAAATCCGAGCAACAGGGAAAGGAGAGGGCGGGATAAGAATCTGTCTTGGATGAAGGGGATAGATAGGACGTGTTAGCGCGTCACGGAGCAAACAGAGCAGGCCAAGTGAGAGAATGCGCGACTCTGGTAAGCTCGGCTGGGCGGGAAATCTGAGTTAATCCGACTTTGATCTTGTTGTTTTGTTTCTGGGCCACACGGCTATGGGTCGATGTCCCCTACCTCTGATCTAAGTCAGAATATTATATTAGACTAGACGTGACAGAGTGATGGTCAGGGCCATGCATGGATAAGAGATGCTATATGAAAAAAAAAAAGCCGGCAACAGCAAGAAAAAAATCACGTAATATCATGAGATATTGGTAAACACAAAGGTACAATATTTGAGAAAAGAATAATTCCTCACAACATCTGCTTCTCTGTTGTGTGATTTGTTGTTGACAGTGGTTTCAATAGGGGGTGGTTGGCGAGACGGTAGTGCCAAAGAGAGGGGAAAGCAGAAAACGAAAAGAAAAGGAGAGGAAGCAGAGTGGAGGATGCGCAATTTATATTGCCAAGAAAGTTGACGGGAAAGCTTGTGGTCACGTGAAATAGTGACTAAGCAGGGAGCGGCGGAACAGATGCGGGAGCGTGAGGGGAAAGAGGGCAGGTAATTGGCTAGGAAATGAAGGGAGGGAGAGAGGAACAGCGGAACAAAAGGTGATGCGGAGAATCCCGCTGCTAACCAGAAAAGGACAAGGCAGGAGCGGAAAAAGCTACCTGGGTAACTGGCAGAGAATGTACCTATCAGATGACAAAGAGACTCACGGTACAAGAAGGCCAGGAACAACATGGGACGTGCATGTAAGTGTGTATGGAGTGTTCCAAGTTATACATAAATTATTATGCCCTAGAAATTATTGATGGGCGGCAGCACCAGAGAAATACAGTCACGGGGAAACCGTGGACAAATAAATACGGCCAACTAGGATGTGGCAATAAGCGATCGAAGGGAGGGGGGAATAATACGAACCAAATTGATAAAGCTGACGGTGCAGAAAGGCCGTGTGTGTAAGGATACAAACGGCGTTTCCAGGGCGGGGCTGCGTTGGTGAGCGGAGGAAAGCGTGGCGATAATGGAGAGAAAGTGCGTGACGAGAAGACGCGAGGCGAGGAGGCAAGCGAAAAGAGAGACAGAGGAAACAGAGGGGGGTGCTAGAATCCTTAAGTACGGGCAGTCCTCTCGCTGCCCATCCGTGCCAGGGAACGAGAGCATTCTGTCCCGCTAGCCTCGGATGACGCTACTAAAGGCGGCGATCCTTGCTGATGCCATTCTGCCCGCGTTGATTGGTTACCACGCGTCTCCAGGGTCTTGGCGTCGACTCTCATTGGCCATAACACCTCCACTTTTCGAATCAAACGCCCCACCAATGTAATTTTGCACTTTTTTTCGGTATTGTAGTTACTTCCTGTTTGTTCCTTCTGGCCTGCGTTCAAGTCTTCAACGCCGAAACAAGACAGCTGATACAGAAACAGAACAAAAATTACCGCCTTGCCACAGCCACAAAATAAATTTTTATCACGTATTGTTTTTTTGAGGCAGCGCAAAATTGCAAGACGTGACGTTGATACACACAGGGATCTTATGCATGTTTCTTGTCAAAAACAATAACCACAAAGCGGCGACAGGATTGTGCAATCCATGAAAACCTGAAATTATCACAATCATGTGAAATAATAATAATAATAAGAATAAGAAGAAGAAGAACAGTCCGCAATTAGGGCTTAGCCGGTACATTTTTCCTGCTTTTAATTACTAGGGTTTAACCCTGACACTTCTCCGTTTTTAGTGATGTTCCTCTCCAACCTACAGATGTCACCCCGAATAATAATAACTATGTAATGCCCACTGTCGCCAAACTCGGATGCCAAGAGTTCTGGCACCCGCACTGGAAAAATCAAGTGGCTGGTCAACCAATGAAATCCCTCCACTTGTGCCTCGCAAACATTCCTTGCTTACCTAATACACGAGCTAGCAGGAGGCTACCCGCCTTGGAGGCGCGTCCTTCTTCCGCTCTGTTTCCGCCCGATGCGCCTGTCGCTAGCTACAACTTTCATTCATCCTCCGCTGGAAGCAAAGCAGACCTTGAGCCTGTCCCACCATCGGAAACTGCGTATCATTGGGAGCGGGGAGGTTGATTATCGAATCATTCTCAATACTCAATCCACATCTCTATATATTCAGCCCTCAGTTAGCGGCGGAACCTGATTTTCAACACTGAAAAAAAAAACCACTCTAGGAGGACAATTTTTATTCACCTCTTTTCATCTCTCTTTCTTTCTGTGTGTATCCTTTCTTTCAGACACAGGTAACCCTTTTCAATGCTGCTCTAGGGTAGTTACACTTGCACACACACCCACAAACTCAGCCATGCCACATAGTTCATCAAACTAAAGGCGAAAGCAAAAAAGACACAACAGGTCAATCATGCGTCCTGCAATGTCTCCATCTCAGTGTGGCTGCCACGATGCAAGCTGAATCTAGATAGGAAGGGATTTGCTTACATCACCAAATGCAGGTCGCATGGCCCTTTTACTCCCAAAGGAGCTTTTTGGCTATGTTTGTGTGCTTGAGGCCTCCTGCCCCTCCTTCTCCCCCAGCGTCAGGTTTCATGGGATGGATAGGGCCAGGTGTGAGAGATGTATTGATGATGGCAAAATATGATAAATTTATCCTTGGACTGTTTTACGTTGCACCCTGTTTTATATACGCCGGGGGTTTACCGACCCCGGTTTTTCTGGGTTCTATAAACTTTTTATCAGCCATTGGCTTTTCGGGGAGCGTTTTCGCGGTGTCTTTTCATTCGGGACATAAATTTGAATGTGATGTTCTCTTTGTTTTTCTTTTCATTTCTGTATCCAATGAATCCCGATGCGTGAAATTTTACGACCTAGATGATACATTATCTATCATTCTTCTTGCGGTTTGAAACCTCGAAACTAATGACTTCTGAAGCATTCACAACCATATCAGATGGGACGTTTCTTACGCCTTTATTCAGTCGACCCCTCAGTGAGGAGGAGATGGAGGCAACTCGCTATTGGGCGACAGGAAGCCAAAAATATTCAGCTTTTGGGAAACATGTTCTTAGAATATCAGGGGATTGATATGGATTCACAAGATGCCTGCGGCAGGTAGCATGAGCGAGAGCTGGTTGCTGTGCGGATAGGGAGGCCTCCTAAAACAGCGAAAGGTGAGGACACTGCCAGAGCTATCAATTACCTGTCCACCTGGCATATATATCTACAAGGAAACGTGAAATGACCCCAGTTTTACTCTTACTTAGCTTCTATTTGTTCATTCTTCTCCCCTTTTCATTCGTGAGGAAACAGAAGCTTCCATAAAAGTAACAATAGCATCAATGCCTTCCGGCTCCCTTATCCAGTGTCCTTCATTCTCCGCTCCAGAGTACTCGACCCAATCCACATGCAGCCCGATTTTGGTTAAGTTTCGATGCGCCTGTCGACCTAGTTCAACATCAATCCACGCATCGTCGGTTCCGTGCAATAATAGAACAGGCGTAGACAATATCCTTTCAACTCTGGCTGTGTTGATGGCTTGAGTTCCCTCCCATCTAATGATATCGAGAAGAAATTTGGGGACCATACATCCCACTTTCATTCCTCCGCCAGTGAAGACGTCTTCACGTGGAACTCTTTGCAGCAGTCCTTCGATCTTGTTCGCGAATGGAAGCCAGCCGCACATCCCGGAAAAACCTCCAATATTCCCCTTGATATAGCCAGGTGAACACATCAATGCCCATAGCGCAGTCGCCATGCCCTGACTCACTCCACCGAGAATGACATTTTCAGATTCCCCATCGAGAAGATCGATTTCCCTTCTCAGGATATCCAGGACATAGAGCGTGGATTCTCGCAGCCCATCCACCTGAATACTCTGGTATTCTTCATCACAGGGATTTGTCAACGATCGCACGTCGAACCAGGCTGTCAAGTCTTCTTGGAAAACGGAACTCCATCAATCTCGGGAGGTGGGGAACACCCATCGACATCCGGGGAGATGAGCTGCTAGACTCTCCTTTGTGGAGGGTTTAGTGTCAAAGAGCTCTTCTGCAAATTCCGGGCCGTTGCTGGCACGTCCGTGTAAGAGGATGGCTGTATGTGTATGTGTGCTTGTAGGTTCAACTATGTGAGGTTCGGAAAATGCCATATCTCGTCTGAGCTCTTATATTTTCCCGCAGTGGGTGGAACTAGGCTCTTTGGCAGGCGCAAAACTCGAAATAGGATTTCAGTACATATCAAATATGAAGAATAGCAGTCATTGAATTTGATTTCTCGTAAATAGCTAGATATTGGCGTTGTACCGCGGGTCGTCCGCGATAATTGATGGATACGGGGAAAAGTGAGCTAATTAGTTAACTAACCATATTAGGAAATTATATATCAGCCCGCGCTGGTTAAGAAAGTTGAACAATGATTCCAATTTCAGCCGGAACATCCCAACTCTCCATGAAAATTATATCTCAAACTCACCTCCTCTTACATCTTTTAATGATTGGAGTTTTCCCTCTCAAGGCCCTGACCCTTTCTACTCTAATTATAAACCAACTTCTAATCGCTAACCCTCTCTAATCCAACTCCAACCCCCCTGATGCAGTGTTAGGGGCCTGCTTCTCAAAAAGTTTTGGAGGTGCGGCGTCTACTGATCCAACGTCCGGGCCACCTCTCCATAGTAGGTATTGAGAAAATGATGTGTTGAAGCGCTTAGTAACTAGAGCAACCATCCCCGATCTGAGGAAGCGTCCCTAATGGTAGCCACCCATGGATGCTTCTTCAGGTGACAATCAACAATAGCTATTGAGTGTTCTAATCCCCGGCGTTCAAGGGCAAAACCGTTACAGGCGCGTCAGTTAATAATAGGTTTCCTAAGGTTCAATTCAGCCGAGCGATGTGGTGTGCTGCACGCGTTGAAAAGCGTCGTTCTAAGCGTTCAAACTGATGCTTGGCTGGAGAGTCAACATGCCCACTCATTCTGCCTTTTGTTCTCTGATATTTTATACAATCGTTGGCTATTTAGTAAAATCTTAACCATGGCACACTTATCCTAGAGACATTCCAAGGTCGAGTTTGTGACCTAGAGGTGAAATAAGGCCGGAATCTGCTATTGGCCATCTCAGGGCATACGCTCTGTCAAGCGCTGATGCTGCCACCTCCATGTTTGTTCCAAAAGTACCCCTTGAAGCGTCTATGGTGATGTTCAATTGGAGAGTCATCATGTCCGCTCACCATAGCCTTCATTTTCTGGTGTTGATCATCCCAGAGCACAATCTTTATTCAGAGCTATTGCTGCCGCCTTCATGTTTCTTTAAAAGGGTGTCCTCTCGGGCGTCTAATTGGTCTTCAATTGGAGAGCCAGCATATCCGTCCATTCTCCGCTTCAAGCTGCTCGTTCCCTACTTAGGGTGGTTGAAGGGAGCCCCGGGTGTTGTCATAGTCACTCAACATTTCTCTCACCCTCAATCCTTCTCAGGCAAACTGCAACGCCTCTACTCCATATGTTGCGCATCCTTTAAAGATTTTGATTTGTTGTACTCTACCCATTTCGATGTGAGGCATGCCCCCTCCTTCTCCACACCACTGCACGTATACCCAGGGCTTCCTCTAGGTTGCCCGGTTGCCCCTTTTTGGAGATAATCCACCTTCCCGTAAGACTAACTGTTCGAAAGACCGCCGCAATGACAACTGTTTATGTTGCAATCTACACACCCTCGGACGACCGTGACCCTGTCACGGTCCATCTGGTTGAGAAGTGTAGCCGGAGAATCAACAATCCTCCAAGTTGGGGATGATAAAGGAGGCAAGGGGTATTATGTCGAGGAGCCTATCAACCCGGCTCGATCAACTCGGCTCAAAGAGACCATTCTTTGCGTCACCATTGGAGCCGAAAACGTGAACGACGCGGTCACCCGAATCCAAAGCCACCCCATGGACAACGATAGCACGACATGGAACTGCTAGTCTTGGGTGATGGAGAACTTGGCCAACCTCACGAATCTGGGTTTCTTGGAGGTTTCCCCAACAATAATCGTAGACCTCCAATCCAAGACAGAACTGGCAGTAATTATGCGACGTTCTGCATGCGACGAAGCCATTAGATTCCGTTTTGCTGGTTTTTTGGTGAATTTAGTACCTTCGTACTAGCTCTTTTTTATATGATATGCTCTGCTGGTTCGGAGGGTCATCGGACACGCGACACGCCTGTTCTTGCAAGCAATTCCCGTACACTTTTCTTTGACTGTTTGTATAAGTATATTTGTCCAATGATAGCAAATTTTCATCATCCATTGAACTGCCTCTGAGCACGTTGGTCCGCTCGTGTTGGGCTGGCGAAGGAGCGATTAGTATATTAACCTTTTTCTATATTTTTTCTAAAGTTTCTTCACACCTGATTTGTGAGTGCATATGTGTTTATGCTATACTGGTAGAAGCGCAAAAATGTCTTTTTTCCTTTTTCTTTCTCTCTCTCTCTCGCTTTTTTTTTTTTTTTTTTTTTTTTTTTTTTTTTTTTTTTTTTTTTTTGAGGGGACCATTACAATGGTGTTGTTCCTCCAAAGATGGTCGCTCATTCATTCAGTCACCAGTCAGTCATATTGAATGAAGAAAGGGATTCCCTTTATTTCACTGTGGCGCCAGTGGCCTTTGACTTAGTTCCTGAATAAAATGCAACTCTTGCTGGCGCGGGTAGTTAAAAAGTCAATTGAACACACGCAGACAATGAAGGGAAATGATATTTATTGACCATTCTAGCCTACCCAGGGGCTTACGAGCATATCAACAGAGTACTCCTTGGGCCATACCCCAATCGAAGCAGGCAAGTAAGCCCACCAGTCGTCAAAACCGTTCCCAGGGCCAACTGTATGTAGAGCTTTCACGTATTCCCAATACTCCGGGTAATAGCCACACATTTCCCAATCAATCAACCCTGTAATCTTAACCTGTCCAGCAGAAGACCGTGTTGAGGAAACATCACTGTGACCATGATATTTCGGGGTGGAGGTCTCCATGACTCATGACAAGTTTATGATCCGTGCTAAGAAATGAGCGAATCATTGCCAGCCATGCTGTTTCTGTTCGCCGCGGGTGTGATGTGAGCAACCGATTGAACTCAGCTTGATTTTTTACGGGATTTCTGCTTCCTGTATGTGCCTCCTGGCATCTTTACACCTCCTCGGGATGCCGCCGCCAAGTATAGCTTGTGATTTGTTAGAAGGAGGAGGCAACGATCTGATGGAAGAAAACATAGGTTCAAGCTGCTGCTTGATGGACACCTTTTGCATTGTGTTAAGTGATTTTCAGACATGGTCAAGCGTCTCGCCCTTGACTCGGGTCATAAACACGTAGCTAAGATCTCCGGCTTGGAAAATACCATGAATATCTGGAAGTGGAACTAAGGGAGCTAGCTTCTTGATGTAGTCCATTGTCGGGATGTAGCCGATCTCACTTCCATATCCAGCCTTCATCACAATTGCTGGAGTGAGACCAAATACAGCAGTCGACCCGAGTTCCCAAATGATATCGCTCTCAGCTATTGCGCGATTAAGCCCCTCAATAACTGCAAGTGGGCTGGCTCCTGCGACTCGTTCATCAAGCGATGCATGGCACCGAGCAATCGCGACTAAATCTACGCTGAGGCTATGGAAAATTTTCGCATCCAGAGGAATTTTCGAAGATAAGTAAATATCAAAGTCATTGGTAGAAGGATGACCTATCATTCAGTCACCACGCAGCGTAATCAGCTTGAGTCAAAATTCCACTTTTCTCTCTTGCCATACCAGATATTGTTCGGCTGGGCGGGAAAGGCTTAGGTTTGGGTATATCGTATAGACGTTCGGTCATGAGCATGTATTAAATAACAGCGTCCAACAAGCTTGGTATCAGCTAATTCAAAGGCACACTCCAGCTTTCCTAGTCATTGATGAGAGCGATGTTGTTGAGGAAAATGTAATAGTTAACTAACTAGTTAGTTAATGTAACTAGTTAGTTACTTGGTAATTACTAACTCCAAAACTCGGCCTCGGAATAACCTTTCTGTCCCTTGGCGGCATTCTGACTAATCTAGTCTAATCCGTTCTGGGGCCAGCTTTGGGATTTTGCCAAGCGGAATATTTTTTAGCATCAACTTTTTTTCACACAAGCAAAACATCCAAACGCAGGAAGAACATGTCATGTGCTGAGAGAGAGGAAGATAAAGATAGAGAGAGAAAGAGAGAGTGCCATAGTTTTCCCAGGCGGTCGGATATCTAACGTCCCATCCACTCCACCGTAATAGCTCCCGACAAATCTGCGTACCTGCACATTCCGCTGCTCTCCTCTCCTCTCTCCCTATCCGCCCTCTTTCCGCATCTCCCACTCGACATATCTGATATAACAAACATGGGGACCAAAAAGGGCTCCAGAGGCCCTGTGTCGAAAATCTCCTCAATCGCATCTCCATCGGCATCTCCCTCACCTCTCTCTGCAAATAAATCATCCATCCTCCGCTCAGCATTCTCCCCATCCGAGTATCAACTGGCGCTTTTTGCATCTGTCATCCAGGGCCTTGACTCGCAGCACCTCCGCGTTCATGAGATAGGTTCTGGCCGTCTACATTGCGAGCATGCCGTGAATCCAAGGGAAGCCATCACTTCGCTAGATTGGGGGTACTATGGTGATAACAGAGATCGTGATCAACATACGAAGAAGAAACGCAAGCGCAGCTCATCTGGGGTAAATGGCATTGCCAATGTTGATAGTGATAATGTGAGCAATATGACTATTGCATTTGGTACCAGTTCGTCTGATATTCGAATGTACTCGCCGGCTGAAGATAGGATCGTGGGAACTCTTTCAGGTGGACATGAAAAAGGTGTTAGGGATTTTAAGTTCACGGTGAACAATCCCGGGGCCGAAGGGTGGAGTATTGGTGGTGACGGGAAGCTTGTACAGTGGGATCTAAAAGCTGGCCGGAGTATACGGTATGCTATGACTTCTTTCAATTTCAATTTCTGTTGCTCGTCTCCTACTAGCGATATTCTGCTTTTTCTAACAACGTATGTTCCTTTAGAGTCATTTCTCTGCCGTCAGCTTCTGTGTCTGCGCTTGCGCGGCCCGTTCCATCCAATCCACCTATCCTATGTGCTTCACAATCGCCGTATCTAATAGGGCTGGAAGAGGAAGGCACCGATGGTGTGGTGTCGTTCAGTGCCATGAAAAATTCCATCCATACACTAATACCATCTTCAACTGATCTTGGAAATCTCTCCGAGCAATTCCTTGCTTCTGATTCTGACCGTTACATCAACGTCTTTGATATCCAGAAAAAGAAAATCGCAAATACTTTAGTGGCTGAGAGTGACATAGATCAATTGGCATTCTATTCGGCCCCTCGGAGGGGCGGCCAGGATAAGGATAATAAGGAATCTACAATGTTGAATCAATTGCAAAGACAGCTTCTTGCTGTAGTTACGCGGAATGGTGTCATCGAATTGTTTTCTAAACCCTTTTACCAACTCCAGTCTGCCGGTTCCGCACATAGTCTAAAACCGCGAGGAAAAGCAATGACACGCCGTGCCGAAGCCGTAATTAAGATTGTCAGACCTGATAAATCTCGAACAGTGGTACCTGTCGCTTCCGTTAGCTTCCAGGGGCCTGATCTGGTCGTTGCATGGGCTGAAGGCGGTGTTAACCTGGTGTTTGAAAAGATACGTTGGCAAGACGAGGATACAGAAGAACTCATGTTCCAAGGAGAGAAGGAAATCGTGCGCGGCAAGTCCGCATCCATGCTTGGATCCGCAACGATGAATGGAGTCAAGAATGTTGGCAGGACTCAAGTGGATGAGTCCCATACAGTTGTGGAACAAGGCGGGACTGCAGAAGGAATCCCCATGGAAGGGGAGGGCGAGAAACAGAAAGACCGCATTCCACTCCCCAGTGATGATGAGGAAGAAGCCTCTGATGAAGAGGAGATGGAGGAAGAAAAGGAAGAAACCGCACAACCCAAACACGCGTCACAGCCCACATCCACACAAAAACAACAGGAAGACATCGACATGGTGGACGCCGACGCAGAAGAAGGCGGCGAACCCTCCTTCGGCGAACTTGTCCGCGACCAAGCCGCCGAACCCATCGACGTCGAAGCAGAACTCGACGACGCAAACGCAGACATAGACACCCACACCCGCGCCCTTGCCTCTACAACCAACAAGTCCAACACTGCTCTCCAGCTCCCCGCCGGCCTCTCTCTCTCCACCGTCCTCTCCCAAGCCCTCAAGACGAACGACAATCCCCTTCTAGAATCCTGCTTCCACACCACAGACATGAACATCGTCCGCGCCACGATCCAGCGCATGGATTCGTCTTTCGCTGCCACTCTACTCCAAAAGCTCGCTGAGCGCCTCTCCAGCCGCCCTGGCCGCTACGGCCATCTGCTCGTCTGGGTGCAGTGGACATGCATTGCGCATGGCGGCTCGATTGCGGGGAGACCGGAGGTGCTGCGCAAGATTACCGCTCTGTTTAAGGTGATGGACCAGCGGTCGGCCAGTTTGCCCTCTCTTCTGTTGTTGAAAGGGAAGCTGGATATGCTTGATGCGCAGCTGGGTCTTAGGCAGAATCTGCAGCGAACTGCTGGTCGTGGTGGTCGTGGCCATGGCGCCGGCACGGTTGGTTCTGAGGAAGATGATGAGGACGATGTTATTTACGTTGAAGGCGAGGAGGATTTTGTGGATAGTGAGGATGAAGATGGGGATGGACTCAGGAGAATTGAAGACACTACTACCGCTAGTGGTGTGGCTGCGAAACGAGGCGTTCTCGCTGCGGGTCTCAGCGATGGAGAGGAAGAAGAAGATGAGGGCATGCCCTTAGCTATTAACGGAATGGCTTTCGATGAGGAGGATGGTGAAGAGGAGAGTGAGGATGAGGAGGTAGAGTTATTTGACGATGAGGCAGAAGAATCTGAGGATGGAGAGGATGCCGGTGAGGAAGATGATGAGGATGAGGACGAAGATGAGGACGATGAAGGGAGTAGCATGGCGGACTTTATTGCGGGTTCCGAGGAGGATGATTCTATTGATCTTGCTCCTACTTCGTCGTCGAAAAAGGGAAGTCAAAACAGGGAAAAATCGCGAAGATAGATGCATAAAGCTTTATTTATTTTTATTTATTTTACTTTCTTTCTCTTCTGTTGTTACCTCATCCATTTGTTTTCTATTCATCCTGTTTCAAGTATTTCTTTTTTTATTTCTTCGGGTTTTCGATAAACAACGGTATATTTGAATTTTGGTTCTTCGTTCAAGTTTTGTAGCTAGTTAATTGGTTCGCGTCCGCATGTATGTAACTGCTCTTTGGTTCCTTTAGTCTTCTGTCTAGTCGCCCTGGATATGGGATTTTACTCATATAATCTCTATATAAATATAAATTTGAGTTTGATAATGGTCTGATTCCAGTTGCGTTTCATAACGTCTGCTAAAAGGAAGGTTCAGTCTAATCTGAAAGAATTGTATATATATTCACCCACACTCTAATTTCCAAGGTTGTGAGCGATAAGAAGCTTGATTCATTAGAGAGAGCAATCGCTCGCTGGGCGGATGTTATCTAACGTAGTTAACGCGAGCGAGACACCAAAATTCTTCCACCTACTAATTAAAAACCTCATACTGCTCAACGCGCAATTATGCCACCAATTCACAATAAAAAGTCTTCAAATTTGCTTGAGAGAGAGGGAAGACTTGAACTCGCGATAAATGCCTTAGAAAATAAAGAAATCCCCTCAATTCGTGAAGCTGCACGTCTTTTTGAAGTTCCACTCTCTACACTTGGTCATAGACTCAAGGGCCGAAAAGCACGGGCAAACTTACGCGCAAATCCAATTAAATTGACTCAAGCTGAAGAAGATAGGCTGGTTCAATGAGTTCTAGATTTAGCTTTCCGAGGATTACCCCCCCAGCCGGCCTTCGTGGAGAATATGCCAAATCATGTTCTTACTCTACGGAATCCTACACAATCCCCCCGCGTTGGCAAGAACTGGGTGTCAAATCTAGTGGCACGCCGTCCAGAGCTTCAATGCCGCTTCTCAAGACGCTATAATCATAACCGGGCCAAGTGTGAAGATCGCAGTATTGTGGAGGATTTAAGTCCCTAGAGAGGGTAATTGCTGAGCATGGGATGCTGCCAGAGGATAGTTACAATTTTGATGAGACAGGATTTGCAATGGGACCCTGTGCAACTACAAAGGTCATCACCAGTGCTGAGAATTACGGACGAGCAAAGCTTCTACAGCCTGGGAATCGAGAATGCGTGACTGCAATTGAGTCTGTCAACGCGTCAGGATGGGCCCTCCCGCGTATCTCATCCTTAAGGGTCAGAATATTCAGGAAGGCTGGTTTGATGGGCTGCCTGAAGGCTAAAGATTGGATGTTAGTCCTAACGGCTGGACTACAGATAAGATAGGAATTAAATGGCTTACTAGGCTGTTTATTCTAGCCGTGAATCCACTCAGGGTTGGGTTGGAACCCATATTCTTCTTCTTCTGGAGGGGCACGGCAGTCATCTTACTCCAGAATTTGACCAAATCTGCAGTGAGAATAAGATCATCCCTTTCTGCATGCCACCGCATTCTTCACACCTTTTGCAGCCACTAGATGTGGGTGTTTTTGCACCTTTAAAGCGCGCGTACGGAGCCCTAGTTGAACAGCGAATGCGGCTTGGATTCAATGTTATTAAGAAGCTGGAATTTCCCAGAGGCTTATCGCTTATCCTGCAGCGCGTGCTGAAGCCTTCAAGGCTTCGAATATTCAAAGAGGGTTCAGAGCTACTGGAATAGTTCCATTGGATCCTCAACGTGTTGTTCAGCAACGGAATATTCAACTCCAAACCCCTACCCCGCAGCCAGCAGATCAAGCAATTCAACATCATCCTGGATCCTACAAACACCTCGTAACCCCCGGCAATTGCAGAAGCAGGCGAATAAGGTCAAGAATCTTATGAATCAGAATCAACCTCATGAGTTAGTGGAAGGCTTTGATCAAATGATCAAGGCCTGTGAATACGGGATGGTCAGCGCCATGGTTATGAAGAAGCAGTATGAGGATATTTTCAACGCAAATGAGAAAGAGAAGTAAAAACGCAAGAGATCTACACGTAGGATCCAGGGTGAAGGGGAGCCTAACTAGGAATGAAGTTCAGAATCTTATTATTCCGCCTGCTGAGCCCGTTGAACAGCCTGTCATTCAACCCCCGAGCCTGCGGCCCCCGAACCTAGACCACGCGTACGAGCTCCACAACGCTGCAGCAATTGCGGCACTCTCGGGCATACAAGAATAAGATGTCCTCAACCTAGTATAATTTAATTTAATTTAATTAGTGGTTGTTGAGCGTAGATAATTTGAAATAAAATATACTTAGTTGAGCTAGTTCAATTTTGGCGTCTCGCTCGCTTGGGAATTACGTTAACATAACGTAATCGATAAGCGAGCGGAACACATAAGCGAGCGGAACGGTTCATGAAAAAAGACACCCCAGTAATTTGGACAACCAAAATGTCACCCCCCAAAGATAGTACA
>JAFEJD010004373.1:0-11987 GCA_018296065.1 Blastomyces percursus
CTCTCTCTCTCTTTCAAAAAACTTTATTCCCCCACCTCGAGCCACCCACCCCCCACCAGCACCAGCAAAAATGAGCTACTTCCGCATAACCCTCATCCGCTCCGCCATCGGCCTACCGCGGAGAACAACAGGCGTCCTCATGGCCCTAGGCCTCAAGAAGCGTATGCAAACCGTCTTCTACCCCGTATCGCCCGACGTGGCCGGGCAGATCATGAAAGTGAAAGAGTTGGTGGCAGTGCGGGAGGTCGAGCGGCCGCTGACAAAGCTAGAGGTGCATTTGGAGCGGAAACCTGACCCCGGGTATTATGTTGAGAGGAGCGCGGATGAGGTGTTTAGGGCGAAGAGGGAGGCGTGATTGATCTCGGGGAACGGTTTTTATCGTTGGTTTACTTTGTATGTTACATGTATATATAGATTTTGTCTGTTTGTTATCAGAGGTTGATTGCTTGATCAGGAGAGGGGGGTTGGACTGGGCTGGGAGGAACGGGACATAAGGCCGTGCGAGCGAGTCCAACAACAACCCTTTATTGTTTTTTTATATATCAACCCCGGGGCCGGGAGCTACATTGCATGTTCGTTTCTTCGCAATCATCACGTCATAACCAATCGTCCATATCAACAATCCCGCACGCCCATCAATCCAGCGGAAGTAGATTGGTCCACTCCTCTCCTCCCCTTTTCACTTTCGCGACATAGACCAACGCCGATACATACATATCCACAAACTACCTTGGTGCATGGATAAATGAACAGATGGGCCCCTTTCGGACGTGCCTTACCCGACCCTCTCGACGATCTCATCAATCAAAGACTCCCACAACTTTCCGCCCAAGCTCCTCACGTCCTTGCACTGTACAGTCGTACGATAAAGTTTTGTATATTATTTAGCCAGAAACCACCCACCCCTTTTCCTCCCCTTTCCTACTCCTTAACTTAATTTAGAGAGACAATAATTGCTCCATTGCTATTGCCATTAACCATTATTAGTTTCCATACATGCGCAGCCCATATTCATTCCATCCTCAACAATGAAATATTTGCGCGTATATCCTGTAATATTATCCACGATAACACCGCCCTCTCCCCCTTTGAAAAGGCCTGCCTGCCCGACTTTGAACCTATCTACCACCCTGAGGAAAGAGAAGAGGACTATCCTACCTATTAAAACTTATATTGAAACAAGTGAACTGGTATAAATTACAAACAGGAAACTAAATACTCCGTAGGATGTATAGAAATCTCCAAGGACACATTAACCCCTCAAGGTATTTGCTCAGACATGCAGCCAGGAGAAACAAGAAACAGGAAGGATTATATATACTATATACATAGGTTCATTCAAGCAGAAAAGGAAAGAAAAAGGACAAGTAGAATAACGAAGATATAACGCCAGCTCTGTTAAACAACCCAGCAATGTATTCCCTTCCGGTCCCTCTTTGACACTAGACACATTTCACCTCATCTCCCTGCTGCCGGGGCCCCTCCCCTCTATGTTTTCAAAGAATCAAGCAAGATACAACGTATCCAAAAACCCCTCCGCAAGCCTACTCACAATGCTCTTGTCAGGAATACTCCCCGCAACCCCATACAACGCCGCCGCATCACCCTTCCCCTTCTCAACCTTGAGCCCCAACCGCTTCCGCTCCACCGCCTTCTCCTTCTCTTGCTCCACAACAGCAACAAGGTCCGCAATAAGCTTCTCCACCGCCGTAGCCGTGGGGACCGTGAACGCCACGTGGATCGCAGGCGGGGCCTGGAGGGCATTCAGATGCCAACCTTTAGCCGACAGTGCGTCGGCAATGTCGTAGATGTCGATTTCCGGCGTCGCGGAATCCCAGGCCACGACGCTGACCATCGGTTTGCCGAGGACTTTCAGCGCGCTGGAGAGGGTGGGGTGTTCACGGATGGCCTGTTCGAAGGTGCGGGCTGCGGTGATGATTTGATGGCAGCTGTCGATGTATCCGGACTCGCCCATGGCCATGAGACTGGTCCAGCAGCCGGCGATGAGGGCACCCGGCCGCGAGCCGGCTATGGAAGGGGACGCATAGACGCCGCCCGACCAGTTGGGGAGGATAAAGTATTGGTAGCTGCGCAGGGTGCGGTTGCGGTAGAGGACGACGGAGTTGCCCTTGGGGGCGAAACCGTATTTGTGCGTGTCGACGCTGATGCTGGTGACGCCTGGTAGGCGGAAGTCGAAGCCTCCCTGTTCCTCATATGGGGAAGGGTAACCGGCGCGTTTAAGGAAGGCGATGACGAAGGAACCCAGGCAGCAGTCGACGTGCAGGGGGATTTTGTGCTTCACGGCTAGGCGGGAGAGAGCCGGGATGTCGTCGACCATGCCGTGTGGGTAGCTTGGCGCTGAGCCGACGAGGAGAATTGTGTTTGGGTTGATGAGGCGGCGGACGGCGCGAACGTCAACCTTGTAGTCTGGAGCGGGACAGGGGACCATATGAAGCTTGATGCCGAAATATTGACAAGCTTTATTAAAAGCGGCGTGAGCTGTCTGGGGGATGATCCTACAATAAATTTAGATTTTTTTTTTTGAACAGAAAGGCCGGTCGAATCGATCTTTAAGGGTGGATAAGATGGGGAAGCTTACATCTCTGGTTCAGTAACTCGTCGCTCGACGAAGGCTTTCTGCCTCGCAGACAAACAGGCCATGAGAATTGACTCAGTGCCGCCGCCAGTAGTCACCCCTGCACCGTCTTCTGGTGCATTAAACAGTCCAAGCACCTAAGCGGGGATAACATTAATACATGAAACGAGAATGGGGAGGGAAAAGCTGCTTCTCCCCCTCCCCCCCCAAAAGAAAAAAAAGAAAAGAAAAGAAAAGAAAACCCACCATAGCCACCACCTCTGCCTCCATCTTCCTCACGCCAGGAAAGACATCAGGATGGATAGGATTCGAAACAGCAAACTGGTTGAAAGCAGTCGTCTGCAACCCAATCAAATAGTCGCCGCCATGGTACACAGCGCCGCTGACTCTGCCATCCTGCCACTTGGTATGTTTCATACCCAGAAGCTTATCAAGCTCCGCCCGAATGTAATCGGGGGTCCAACCCTGTTTGGGCAGGTTTGTGTTTTTGACGATGCCGGGGGTGGTTGGGGCGAGCTTTGCTTCCAGCTTCGTTATCGCGGTGGACACTTGCTTGTCCACTTTGCTGCGGACACCGGGGGCGCGGAGGAAGAGGGAATAGAGGACGAGGCGGATGTAGGAGTAGGCGTTGCGGATGGTGCCTATAGGCCCGTGGCCGCGGATGGTGTAGAAGGATTTCCGGACGAAGCGGAAGACGTAGAAGAAGAAGACGATATTGCGGATTCTAGCGGGGTTGGTCTTAGTCCTGGAGTTGAAGGGATCGTTTATAAGACTGTATACACATACAGATTGAAGGCTGATGAGGAAAAGATGCCCGAAGAGGATCTACTAGCGGACACGAGTTTGTTCTGCAAGGCGACGGGAAGCACTGCAGAGGAAGTCATGGTGGATGGCGATGAGGTATGGTACCTCGGGATGGGAGGTTTGTGGGCGAATCCTCACTCGCTTGAGATGCATATAATCACTATAGAATAGAATATACACAAAGAGAAGAGAAGAGGAGAGAAGAAGTTTGTGGGGCGAGAATGGTGAAGCACCAGTAGAAGTTAGTAATGTTGTAGTTGTAGCAGTAACAACACTTTGACGATGATATGATGCGCCGACGGATGGTTTTATGCTGTACGGTACGGGGAAATGCTGAAGCTATCCAGGTTTGCCGAGTTTGCTGGTGGGGAAGCTGCTGGCACATGGGAAAGGTACAAGAATGATACTTCCTCTGCCAGCTAAAAAATGCTTAGAAAAAAAGTATTTGCTAGGTACCAGACATATTACGTCGACTCTGGAAATGCCGGCGTTTTCTTGTTTCGGTCGGCATTCGTCTAGCCAATCACAGACCGAGAAATGCTCGGTTCGTCTGCCGTAGATTACATATATTACGGTGCGGTAAAGTTAGGAATACTGCAGAAAACCACACTCTGTATGATCGATTGCTGCTGAAAAGCACATATAAAAGCCATTGGACAAATATACGCGTCCATACAATATATATACAGAATTGCGATGCTATTATACCTTCCATATAAGCCGTTCCACGATTCCAAAAGCTTCAAAAGCTCAACAAGAAGAGCCGAAGAAACCCAAAACCCAAAACCCTTGTAATTCAGACCAGACAGTCCAGTCCGGCCCGCATTCGTATTCGCACTCGCATCGGGGCTCCAATTCTCTGCAGATCCGCTCCTTCAGAACCTCGCAGGTAGCATGGCATAGCAGATAGCTTGCATGCATTGACGCAAGGCAAAGAAATCAGGAATATGCGCAGGCTAGCCTGGTCTGTCTCTGGGGTTGAGGCGTGGACGGTGGGTGATTCAGATATCTGGGGAATTTGAGACAGCACAATATGGATATGCCGAGCAATTCGCCCCCTACACCCCAGCTTCTATTGGGTCCAGCGGCCGCATTTACGCCCGCCCGGGGGGGGGAAGGGGGAGCGGGAGGAAGAAATTTGAGACAAAAAGAGACAGGGGAAAAAGTCAATTCTGATGTAGAAAGAAGCAAAACCATTTTATAAAAAAGAATTGCCAGTAGATAGATACGATGAACGATGAACAAGAAACATAAGGGAAACTTTCAAGAAAAAACGTACAAGTACACAATACAAAAAAAGGCTTAGCAAGGTGCACACAATAATAATAATGATAATAAGAAAACAACGGCAAACAAAAATAATAAAAACCAAAACAAAAATAAAAGAGAGAAACAGTTAAAGGGAGTAGATTAGCCGATTTAAGAAGAGGAGGTAGTGCCTCTTTGACACCTGCTGGCCAGTAGAAGGAATAATACAAAATCTAGTTTCTAGTTTCTAATCTTGACTTTTTTTTTTTTTTTTTTTTTTTTTTTTAAATCTATCCGGTGACTTTGTAGATGGACTCAGCCAGCCTCTTGACGTTGGCGGTGGTGATACCGGCAACGGAGATACGGCCGTCCTTGGTGGCATAGACGGAGTGCTATACATAGAAAGAGAAAACGGTATGTGTCAGTTGTGGTTCCTAGAGGAAGCAGAAGAAGGGGAAGGGACAGATGAGGGTGGAGTTCTAGTGTTAAAGAGAAAGAGAAGCTGTGTCATGTTTCGGACGCGACATAGAACATACCTCCTTAGCAAGCTTGTCCATCTGCTCGGGTTTCAAGCCAGTATATGCGAACATGCCGATCTATATCATTGAAAAAAAGAGGATCACTGTGAGCTTTCAATCCTAGTCGCACACATACTACAACAAATAAGATATCAAAAAGTTAAGAAAAAAACAAATAACATACCTGGCTGGTAATATGGCTCCAATCATGCTTACTCCCCAGCGCCTCCAGGTTCTCCTTGAGAAGCGCACGCATCGTGATAATGCGGTCAGCCATGCCTTTCACCTCGCCGAGCCACTGCTGGTTGAGGGCTGAGTCGTTGAGGATGGTCGAGGCGATGCGGGCGCCGTGGATGGGTGGGTTGGAGTACAGGGGGCGGACGAGGATCTTGATCTGCGAATCAACGCGCTTCTTCTCCTCGGCAGACTCGCAGACGATGGAGAATGTGCCGACACGCTCGCCGTATAGACCCTAGAAGACAGAAAGACAATAGGATTAGAAACAGGTAGAACTTCCTCCACCAGGAACCACCCTGCAGAGGTAGGAGATTATTCGTTCCCATCTAACTTTCTCGCCGTTCAGTTCCGAATGCGAGTCTTACCATATTTTTCGCAAAGCTCTGGCACAGCACAATGCCATGCCCCTCCGCCAGGAAATGGCGCAGCGCAAACGCATCGCGGTCCGTATCTCCACTCGCGAAGCCCTGATAGGCCATGTCGAAGAACGCAAAGTGCCCCTTGGCCTTCATGACATCGCTAATCTGGCGCCATTGTGCCTGTTTCGGGTCAATGCCGGTCGGGTTGTGCGCGCACGCATGCAGGAGGAAAACACTGTTGCTAGGCGCCGCCTGGATATCGGCAATCATGCCCTCGAAGTCGAGGCCGATGGTGTCTTTGTTGTAGTAGCGGTATTTCTCGACCTGGAGGCCGGCATCCTTGAAGACGGCGGCGTGGTTGGCCCAGCTTGGGGTGGGGATGTAGATTTTTTTGCCGTGCGGGTAGAAGCGTTCGATGAAGGCGGCGCCTATCCGGAGGGCACCGGTGCCGGAGATGGTCTGGGTGATGGCGATGCGGTCTTCCTTGATGGCGGGGCTGGAGGCGCCGAAGGCGAGGGAGGCGGCGGCTTTGGTGAAGGCGGGCACACCGGTGATGCCGGCATACTCTTTGTCAGGGCTCGAGTTGAGGACTTTGTCTTCCGCGGCGCGGACGGAGGGGAGGACGTAGGGTTTTCCCTGGTCATCACCTACAATGTGATTTTAGCCAAACGGATTCGATGATCAAAGGTATCTAAGATAGATACATGGAAGGTCGAAAAAGAAGAAAATAGTACGTACGGTAAGCTCCGACACCAAGGTTGATCTTGTCCTTGAATGAGTCCGCCTTGAAGGCCTCCGTGATGCCCAAAATCGCGTCCTAGAACAAATGACGGGCGCGGTCAGTAAAAAGGCCAAGCAGCAATACAACAGGATAGAAGCATTATTATTATTATTATTATTATTATTATAATTACCGGAGGGCCCTGGGGCACATTGGACCAGGTGGAAGCTGGACGAGCACCAGCAACAAATAGGCGCCTGGCAACATCGCGAGTCGCAGCCTTTTGGCTGGCGACTCTTAGAGCGGACAACATGGCGATATCGGACAGTATCAAGATGACACGGCGGTTGAGTTAAGATAGTTAGCTAGGATGGTTAGGAGATTTGCTATGCTGCAACAAAAGCTCAGCAAGGAATTGAAATATATTTATTATTTATATATTAGCTTGCGAAAGTCGAGATGGGAGTATTATAAAGGCTTAGGAAGATCTCGGACGCGGGAAGAGAGCGAAAAATAAAATAAAAATAATAAATAATAAAATAAAATAATCGGCCAAACACAAAAGTGAAAATAATAACACGGAAGCCTCCGGCGCAAGCTCTTGTGTTTCCTCTCGCTTTCTCCTCTTCAGCCCAGCCTGGAATTTTTTCCTTCTGCCCTAAAATCCCAAAATCCCCCTTTTCTTTAACCGAGTTGATTTCATCCGAAACTCAAAAAAATTAAAACAAAAAAAATTAAGAAAAAAAAAAATTAAATTTAAAAAAAGATACAAAAATGAAAAAGGAGCCTTAGGAAACGTCCGAGTGCCGAACCCGGGGAAAGCAGCAGATATCCCAGTAGTACCTCTACCTTGCCCTGCACCTTGCCCCCTGCCATTGGCCAGGTAGCAGTACAAGTGGACTCCTGCCATGGCAAGCCGGGGAAGAAACGGCAGTGTCTGGAAGCCTGGGCGCTAGGGATTGATTGACGGCTAGCCCTGCTAGCTGTGGGAAGAAGAAGAAGAAGAAGAAGAAGAAGAAGAAGAAGAAGAAGACGGCGAAAAATTAGTTCTCGGCTTCGGGTCGTACGAGATGATTAAATGGATGGGCTGGCATTTGAGCATACAATTTCTATATCAAACCCAAACATGGCTCTTGTATGTTATTATTGTCGCTTTCTCAATCTTTGAATTTAATAATATTCTTCATGTGTCAGAATTATTATATTAGTTAATAATAATAAATAGTTAACTAACTAGTTAGTTATTTGAAGACTGACTAACTATTCAGTATCTTACACACTTTTCTTATATAAAATAGATAAGTTTAAAATGAAATAATGAAGTTTGAGATTGTCAGTGAAAATATATTAAAACTGCTATAAGATTGAAGTGATAATCAAGATTTGAAAAATCAACATCAGTGACATGCTAATATTCACTTTTTGAGTGCAGGTTTAATAGAGGTAAACCGTACAACCGAACACACCCTTATCTATCTGGAGGCTGGCTGGGTGCGCCTTCGGGGCTCTCACTCTTCCATGTGATCGAGCGTGTTGATGGTGGGAACAGCCATGAAGAAATCGTGAATCTGCAATTGTCAAAGAGGACATTGGAGGAGACGGATAACAATATTAACGATTACACAAGCAGAATTGGGGTAATTTATGCCAGCTTTATCATGTCTTAACATTGCAAATGCGGTGTTTTGGCAAACATATGCCCTCATAAGAAAATAATGCAACAACAGATCCTCTACATGCGGCATGCAAAAAATGTAGATACCTACAGATCTACAGTTGTAGTTCCAAAGCATACAGGAGACACCACCACCGCTCATCCAAGCCGAACCCCAGCCTGCCGGTTCCTCCGCGCCGTCGCTCCCATCGCATTATTCATCCCCGTATGCTGGCTACTATCCAACGTGCTCATCGCCTCCCGCTTCTTCTCCTCCTCAATCTTCTTCAGATGCTTCTCCGTCTTCATCTTCCCGCTGCCCTTGCCGTGGAACTGGTGCGAGAGGTGCTTGAACGCCTCCTTCTGGTCCATCAGCCGCCCGTGCTCATCCACATACTTCAGCTGCACGTCCGGCTTGTACTCGCGGTTGAAGATCTCCGCCATCTGCCGCGATTCGAGCTGGTCGCGCTGCTTGTTTTCCTGCCGAGCGTATTCTTCCCGGTCCCGCGCCGTCATGCGGTCGAGCTTGCCCGAGGCGCGGTCGCGTTCTCGCTGGAGACGGGCGCGGCGCTCTGCTTCCGCTTCGCGCCGTTGCTTCTCCCGTAAGAATCGTTGGCGTTCGCGATGGAGCGTGTTCAGATGGCCTGCGTTGGATTCCTTTACCAATCCACGCTGCTTAAGCATGGCGAGAGTAGAACCTAGGCCCTGGTCAAGTGTCGATTCCTCTTCTAATCCAGTGGCAGTGATATCTGCAGCTGGGGTAGTCTCGCCTCTCTTCAGACGTTCTTTGAGGTCTTCTTCATCTTCAATATCATCATACGACCTCTCCATATCGACGTCTTCATCTCTTTCTTCTTTCACTTCGGGCGATTCTTCCTTAGGGCGCGAGACCGAGCGCTGGTGCCGATCAGGTATCGTGGGGCGCTGTAGGTTTGCGACAAATTCCGATGTCTCATCGATAACCAGGCCAGGAGCGTCCTCCTCGCCATCCGCGTTATCCAAATCCATTCCATTCTGTGCTTGCTCTGATTCTTCCCGTAACTGTCTGGAGATATCCTCCGGACGAACCTTCTTCCGTTTCTTGAATGCAGCTCGTCTCTGTGTCGCTAGTGATGCTTGCAAATCCTCATCATCAACGAAAGATATTTCTCTATCTGATCGTCTCGGGGCGGGGGTTGAAAGTCTAGTGCTGGCAGCTCCTGAATCAACTTCCATACTATCTCCATTACGCGTGTCCGTAGTTTCAATGGTTGGAAATATATCATCTTCATCCACCGCTTTCCGCCTCGTAGATTTCGCCTTCTTCTTTTTCGGCTTCTTGATTTTAATATCTGTCGCCTCCTGATAGTCCGATGGGGTAGCCGTAGTTTCGGGCATCATATCGAGGTTGACGGGCTGCGCCTTGAGCTTGGACGACACATCCTGCCGCTTCGCCTCCCGCTCTTCCTCAGTTAGATCCTTAGCATCCAACGTAAACCGTTTCCGCTTCTTCCCTTCAATCTCTTCATCATACTGCGCCAGAATAGAGCCAGACCCATCAAAATCATTAGGATCATACACCGGCTTCTTTTTTTTCAACGCCAGTATCTCATTAAGGCGCTCCCGGTCCCGCAGGTCGATATTCTCCAACTCATCCCCTTCCTCCTCATTCTCATCGATTGTCGTATCCTTAAGCGTAAGGATCTGCTCCCCTCCCTCTTCAAAATCAGCCACCTCATGCCCAACCCTCACACCCGCGAGATCCTTCGCAGTATATTCCGCAATCCGCTCCCTCTCCGCAAGTTCCTCGGCGAGCCTCTTCGCGCGCTCCTTTTCAATCTTCCGCTGCCGCTTCTTCTGCTGCATCAGCCAGGTTTTGGTATCCAACGCCGCCTCCGCTTCGTCGACCTCACCCAGCCCCTTGCCCTCGAGTTTCACCAGCTTCTGGGCATTTTCGCGCGCCCGCTTGATCGCGTCAAGTTTCTCCTGGCGCTTCTTCTTCGCCTCGGCTTCATCCTGGTATTTCTTCCAGTTGTCGTATCCCTGTGCCTGTCGCGACTCTAGGGTACTTGCTGGTTCTTCATATGAGGCATACGAGTCGCTGCCAGCTCTGGATGGCTTAAAAACGGGGCCATCGTTGTTGTTGTCGGTGGTGGTGGCCGCGGCGCCGGGGACGGGAAGAGGTTTGAGGCCAAGGGCGACTCGGATTTTATTGTTTTGCTCAATCGACAGAGCGTCCGTCATAACTGAGAAGGCAAATGGAAAAGACACAGTATTATTCAGTGGGCCAAACTGTAAAACGAGAGGTGAAAAGATATTCAAAGCAGCTTACCTTCTGGGAGTAGGGCGGTTGTACTGCCGTGCGATATATGGAGTAAGTTCTTTGCCAGCTCCGGAACTTCACCAAAATCCGGCCCGAATCCAAATAGGCCTAGCGCCACTCACCATCGAACTACAAAAAAAAAATATCACAACCTTCAACTTCCCTCCTTCTCTTCTTCTTCCCTCATCACAACAAATCCAGATCTGTGTCCAGCAGTCCTGATCCAGCCAGGGTATTCGTATCCCGGTTGTGTTTCGGTTGTATTGCTGGACAGCTCGACGATTCATGGAGCCATCGAGGGGATTTATTTATTATCTTCCCTTGCAAAAAATGGTGTCAATTTCCGGTCGACAGATCTCAGAGAGAATCTCAGCGGCCCGGTTCTTCTTTATTGAACTAACACTTAGCCTTGAGCTCCCTCCCCGTTTCGGCGGGTTGGTGAATTCGGTGAGGTGGCCGGGTTCCCGCTGGGGGCGTCATATTCCACCTCCCTTTACCGATCTTTTTTGGCCGTCGGCTGATGAGGTTAGGGAAAAACCATGACTTGCCAACATATATTCAATTCGGCCGTTTGTTTCTTCGCCTGGGTATCTGAGGATATATGGCTTGGAGCAGATGGAGAGAGAGAGCCGGAGCAGTCCAGTAATACTATTTGCTATGATATTCCACGAAGCTTTAAGAGATTTTAGCCAGTATCGGCCTCTCCGTACCATACTCTATTTCAGTCATGTCCATAGCTGCAGTAACCCATATATATATCATACACAAAACAAATTAATAATAGAATCCCCCATAGTTACCCTGGAAAAATCCCAAAGAGAAAACTCCCATTCCATGCTTCAATCCATATCGGATCTCTAAACAAAACACCAAGTATTCTGCCACGGGTATAGAGAATACTTCATAAGGGAAAAAAAAACCAAAACCCGAAAAATTAAAAATAAAAAACCGCTACAACAACTTCAACCCCCCCGTAACCCCATCCACAACCCCACGCGGCCCCAAGATGCCCAACACCGTCCGACTCCCACTGGCAATCTGTGTCCGGCCCGCGTCCTGAATAACCTGCGCACACAGCCCCAAGCTGACAGCCTGCGCCTGCAGCACTAGTAGCTCCTCCTCGCCCTTCACCTGCAGCGCAACTTTGGCTTGGCCGCCGCGCTCCCAGCGTTTGAGGATGGGAGAGTCTGGCGCGCGGGTGAGGTAGTGTTTGTAGCAGGCGAGGGTTGCGTGGGAGCATTGGGCGGCGATTTTGCCTGTATTTGATGAGGGGAATGAGAATTGTCAGTCGATTGTTAAATGTGAGCGGATGTAGAATGGAGACGGAAAAAAAAAAAAAGACAAACCCTTCCCCATCCCCAAATCCGTCCGCACAACAAGCACAAGCTTAACCTCCTCCGTATTGCCCTCGAACGCAGCGATCTCACCCCCTCTCTCTTCCTCCTCCTCCTCCCCATCCTCCTCCTCCTCCGACTCTGCATGAACCTTCACATCATAACTATTCGGCCAACTCTCCCTCTCCCTCTCCCTCCTTTTCCCCCTCTCCCC
>JAFEJD010004376.1:0-31632 GCA_018296065.1 Blastomyces percursus
CGGCTGCGTAGGGTGGATCTGGGGATGTTGTATGCAACCACAGCGGCTCGCAGAGAAGAAATAGAGCCATTTTCAAGAGCTTCAATAGCTTTGCGAATGGACTCCTCACGATTAGGGTTCATTTTTGCAGAATGGTTGAGATATCGCGTTTTTGATCGAGCGGTCGGGGTTTTACGCGGTGGGCGAAAAAGGGGGTGGTAATCTTAACCCGGGAAATTCACGTGTATTTATTGACTAAACCCTAGGCGCCAGCACTTTCAGAACACAATGAAAATGGAACATTAGAATACAAATGACTGAAGAAACAGGATCCTGTTATCATGGCTTTGCTTCTATCACTGTAAGAACGGCGTCGCCGTTCAGCGCCACAATGCCCTGCGCCGATTTTCTCCACTCTGCTGCAACAGCGGGCACCGCGCTTCGCAGAGGCTCTGACCATTTTTTGGACGCTTTAGTATATTGCTGTACCGTCACTCCGTTCGGTCCGCCAGCCAATAAAAATTGTCCAGTGTAATCCCAGCTGATGGAATCGACACGGTTTCCTGTTTCCAACACCTTGATCTCTGCTGATTTGCGCAAATCCCATATCGACACCGTGGTAGAGTTTTCAGTCACGGATGCTAGCCAAGTGCCATTCTCCGAGAAGAACAGAGCTTTGAGCGGACTGCCAGCACTAAAATTAGCTGCGCTTGTTCCGGTTTTGACGTCGAAAATTTTAATTTGGCCGTCAGCACCACCAGCAGCGACAAGATGGCCATCAGGATGGAACTTAACACAATTTAAGGCTACAGTATAGCGTCAGCAAATAGTAAAAGATAATTCAACAGGGAAAATACGTACCGGCGTCACTATAAATTTGAGTAATGACAGAATTGGAGGTAAGATCGTAGAGAACATAGCTTTTATCCACGCCCACAGACGCAATGATATCGCCAGTGGCGTGCGTTGCCAGTGAAGTAGCCTCACCGGCATGTGAATTGAAGCTGGCAACCTCCGTCCCGTTCTCAAATATTTTTACTGAGCCAGCGGAAGTCGCAACAGCTGCCTTGGTCCCTATCCATACAGCATCCGTGACAGCACCCCCCACTTTCAGAGATGATACTATCCGTTTCTCATCCAGGGAATATATGCCAGCTACACCATCAACACCTCCAACCAACGCGAGATTACCCGTATGATCAAGGGATAAGGCTTTCCCGCCGGGATAAAGTACCTCAGAGCTATCAGTGGGTTTGAACTCTTGTATCGTTTCTCCAGTAGCCCATTCTTCTGGAACTGTCCGCTTGCGGCGCGTTTTCGATAATCTATGTTACATTAATACCGGCTCTAGTCACAGCCTAAGATATAAAGCGAAAGAAAACATACTGTTCTTGTATGGCATCTATCCTAGCAATAACATTCGGCGGCAAGCCAGTGCTATCTACTTGCATAGCATCGCCACTGCTCAGAGCGCGACCTCCACCGACTGTCACTTTTGACAAGGCGTCGCGAGCCGCATCTCTTTCCTTTGTCAGTCTTGCGATGACCCTGACAGCTGCATCATGTTGGTATAGCGCGGTACTGAGCTCTTGTCGCGTTTGAGCTAGGGTTTGTTTTAGAGTATATGTTTCAAGTGCGAGGGCATCCCATTCTTCCTGGAAGACTCCTAGGAGGGATGGAATGGATGTGAGGGTAGGCGGGCGCGGTCGAACTACGCGGGCTGATTTGAGTTCTAGCAGGTCTTCGATACTAAGGTCTTCTCCAGTAACTGGATCTTTGCCATTCTCCGAAATGTATGCCTCGATGAGACGTTTCTCGAAGACATTACCTGCGTCAATTTTAGTTGTTAGCTGTAGTTTGAAGCCGACCGGTGAGCAGAGTACGTACCGCTCTTTCGCGAAACCACAGGCACCTGGGGAGCTTCGCCGGAGACTAAAGGGAGAAATTAGCAAGCGTTCAGGACGGTTACATAGGCTAACCAGTTGACTCACTTGCACACAGCATTGTCAATTGGTTCGTTCAGTCAGGGAATTAGCGTAATGAAGGCCGCCAGAGAGCTATTCGACGTATATCTGCGTGTTGGTTTGGCTGAGTTTCTTCGTTCGGCGAGGCCGGAACATCAGTGGTTCCGCTCCGGCGATCAGATAAGCAGCTGGGTGCGGCACAAGACTCATCCAACCACGGCAACTATATCGTGTTGTACATGCACATCTACTGTACCAATATCTTCTAAAAAGACCGCGAAATGCCTGACTATTTAACTAGGAAAACTATGCTATTATCATATGACGTTCACTCTATACAATTCTTACTCTCTAACACTCCTGACCGAGGACACCTTTTTCCCCCGCTAGTCTAGGAGGGTCTGAAGAAATAAATGGTTTTCCAACGCTCCGCTCCTTGCTCACCTGACATTGAACTCTGGATGGTCTTTTTGGCCCTCATGTGCATCTACCCATAATGAGTTTCAATGCAAAGAACTTGAGTTACGGTACGCTTTACACTGGCTGCTATGGACCTCACCGTCGACCATTCTTTCTCCTTCTAACTACTATATAGAGAAAAACGAACCTGCATTTCTTCGAAAGCTGAGAAGCCAATACGGCGATGGAAGTGGTGTTCGCAATGATAGACCAAGCCCACATCCTACCAAAAGGAAGGATACTGATGATGATGACGCCCCTACGTACGTGGACGAGACAAGCAACGAGATAATTTCCAAAGAGGAATATGATGCGTTGATGAGAGGGGACAGCGACAACAAAATAGGGAAAAGCTCTGGGAATAATGGAAATGAGAATGAGAAGACAAGGTCAACAAATGATACAGGAGACGGCGATGAACAAGGTGAACTACAAGGCCCCAAAGCCAAACAAAAACAACATTTTGCGGGGATCGGTGGCGCAAAGAAACGAAAGCAAGCTAAAGTAATTGGAGAGGATTCAACTGAAGATGCCACCCGCAAACCTCCAGCATCACGGAATCCGAAGCTGAAAAAGAAGATTAAGCTATCATTTGACGATGACGAATGAGCTATTCTACCTGAATACGTTGACTGGGATGCAAAAGATGTTTAACATCGTATTTACCAATACAGATTTCGTGTACGCTGAACCGTTTAGTTAGTTTTAAACTTATAAAGCACATGAAATAGAAATTTAGTTAGTTTCTTCATTCTACCGCAAGAAAACGCCCAGAGCCCATTCATATTTAAGTTCTGCCGCAACATGAGATCACTACGGTGGACTATGCGGCTCCACAACACATTTAATGGTGGCACCGCCGACGCAAAATGACTAATCCGCATATAAAAGGCTCATCATAGCTACATAACTATCCAGGAATGACCCGGAGCAAAAGATAAAGCGTTTGCTGCCTCAATCTACTTTATTTGAGTTAATACTGGGTCTAGAAGACTGAGAAGAACTAATATTAGTTCTCGAACGCGCGAAAACTTTTCCAGGCCGAGCAGGGTGCGGGTATTTAGTACTACCATTTTTGCTTGCAACTCCTACCAATCCTCTACATTATCCTCTAACAAAGACCCCATTGTATGTCTGGGGTGAGCAGATGTCGCAATGCCTGTAGTTAATTTGGAAGATCTTGTCCGCCTTCAACAGAAGGCGGAAGACATTAGAAATGCATGCCTACCCTACTCCCCACTATCAAACACCCCTCCATTTATTTTAAGCTCTACCTAAACATGCTCAAATCACCGTACTTGGACACGGGCTGACGTCTCTGGCAGATATGTATCCTTGCACATGTCGTAAGTGAGCTAAAAGTCGTCGTTATTTGAGGTTCAGCTATTGAGATATGTTCGCTGTATAGGACCACGGCAAGACGTCCCTAACGGACAGCCTGATTGCCACGAATGGCATAATTTCGCCGAAAATGGCGGGGAAAATCCGTTATCTGGACTCCCGCCCAGATGAGCAGATACGAGGAATCACGATGGAGTCGTCTGCCATATCACTTTATTTTTCTATGCTGAGAAGGGCTTCCAAAGACGCAGATCCCGAACAGAAAGAATATTTGATCAATTTAATCGACTCGCCTGGCCATATCGATTTCAGTAGCGAGGTTTCCACGGCTTCTCGGCTATGCGACGGTGCGCTTGTTTTAGTAGATGCTGTTGAGGGTGTTTGCAGCCAAACCGTTACTGTACTGCGACACACATGGGTTGAGCATCTAAAGCCAATCCTTGTTATCAACAAGCTGGATCGATTGGTTACAGAACTGAAAATGACCCCCGCGGAGGCATACTTACACCTCAGCAAAGTGCTTGAGCAAGTAAATGCTATCATTGGAAGCTTCTACCAAGGAGAGCGTATGGAGGAAGACTTGCAGTGGCGGGAAAGGATGGAAGAACGAGTAAATGCAGCTGCTAGCAAGGAGAGTGGCCGGACGACACAACGAGCAGATGACATGGCTGATACAGTCTCGCAAGCCGATTCAACTGAAGGGCAATTCGAGGAGCGTGGTGATGAGGATCTTTATTTTGCTCCAGAAAAAAACAATGTAATTTTCTGTAGCGCAACCGATGGGTGGGCGTTTACCATACGGCAATTTGCGGGCTTGTATGAGAAAAAGCTTGGATTTAAAAGATCTCTTTTAGAAAAAGTGCTGTGGGGTGATTTCTATCTTGATCCGAAAACCAAACGAGTCATTGGGCAAAAACATCTAAAGGGCCGAAATTTGAAGCCGTTATTTGTTCAACTGGTTCTAGAAACTATATGGGCAGTTTACAATGCTACGACGGGTGGTGGGCAAGAAAAAGGGTAAGAAAGATGTGACTCCCATCATTCAGCAACTCGAATGAACTAACGGACGTTGGCTAGTGATCCCGCACTTTTGGAAAAAATAACCAAATCGCTCGGAATTATCCTACCTGCGCATGTGTTGCGCTCACGGGATCCAAGGAATATCCTCATGGCCGTATTTGCGTCGTGGCTTCCCCTATCTACAGCAGTTCTGGTGTCTGTGATCGAATACCTTCCTAGTCCCCCAGTCGCGCAAGCAGCTAGGCTTCCAGATATGATTGAGGACTCCCCTGGTTCAGAGGCAATTAGTCCCAATATCCGTGACGCGATGGTAAACTTTAAAGCCGGAAAAGATGATCCTGTTGTGGCATACGTCAGCAAAATGGTTTCAATACCTGAAAGTGAACTCCCCCAAAATACGCGTCGACCTGGAGGTATGTTAAGTGCAGAGGAGGCACGGGAGCTGGCACGAAAGAAACGGGAGGCGATTGCAAGATTACAGGCCCAGAGCAATGGAGACCAAGGGACAGATAGCTTCGCCCACGTGACATCCGCTCTCGAGAATGCGAGCGTGGAGGATAGTGGTCCGACTACGGTTGAAGAAAAGGATGATCCAGAGCACCTCATTGGCTTTGCACGCCTCTATTCCGGCAAGCTTTCAGTTGGAGATTCTATCTATGTTATACCCCCCAAATTTTCTCCATCACACCCCCATGCATCACCTACGCCACAAAAAGTGGAAGTAAAAGCGCTTTACTTGTTTATGGGACGCAATTTAGAAAACTTGCAGAGTGTCCCGGCCGGTGTTGTCTTTGGCATCGCTGGCATTGAAGGCCATGTCCTCAAAACTGGAACGCTGTGCAGTCAGCTCGGGGGAGCCGTAAACCTAGCAGGAGTAACGTTGTCCAGCCCTCCTATTGTTCGCGTTGCTCTCGAACCTGTCAACCCCGCAGATTTGAATAAGATGATCAATGGCCTGAAGTTGCTGGAAAAGAGCGATCCTTGTGCGGTGTACGAAGTTCTTACGAGTGGGGAGCACGTTATTCTCACTGCAGGGGAACTTCATCTTGAGCGATGCCTAAAAGACTTGCGAGAGCGGTTCGCCAAATGCGAAATCCAAGCCGGAGAAGCAATAGTACCATATCGCGAAACCATAATAAACGCGCCAGAAATGTCGCTGCCAAAGAACCCGGACCTACTCCGAGGAACGGTTCTCAATGTTTCAGCGTCAAAGCAACTAACTATCCAGTTAAGGATACTGCCGCTGCCTGTAGGAGTCACCGAGTTCTTAACCAAACATGCAGCTACGATCAAACGATTATATGCAGAAAGAAGGACAGGAGCTAATGATAATATGCAAGGAAACACCGAGCACGGTGACATAAATGATGAAGGTGATATCAATAGTGGCGAGACGGTTGCTACGAAGATCCTTTCACTTGAAGAATTCAAGAAAGAGCTACAGAGTGCTTTCGATCAATCCAAAGACGAGAAAGACACCTGGAAGGATATCGTTAATAGAATCGTCGAGTTTGGCCCGAGACGCATAGGTTCTAACATCCTCGTCGACTCCACATCAACGAGCTCATGCGACAAACTGTGAGTGCGAATTGTAACATACTCATCCTTTATAGACGACAAGGCTAACCTTTTCCCCAAATTTCTAGATTCCTTGACAACGCAAACGAAAGTCCCCAAGATCAGGCGGCACAAGAAACAGGCTCACAAACCTCAGCTGATCACCAGCGACGAAGCATGGGCCTATTTTCCGATAAAATTTCCTATGCATTCCAACTTGCCACTGCCCAGGGACCTCTGTGCAGCGAACCTATCCAGGGCATTGCGGTTTTGATCAAGGACGTTTCCGTCACTAAGACCGGAGAGGAGGAGCTCGGCCGTCTTACAGGTGAAGTGATAAAATCCGCGCGAGACGCAGTCTGGCAAGGCTTCCTCGATTGGAGCCCCCGACTACTCTTAGCCATGTATAGTTGCGAGATCCAAGCATCCAGTAAGTTAGGAATTGAACCATTAACATATCATCCATTCCTTCGCCCAGACAATTATTAGATCCCCTCCCTCCAAAGAAGGAAACAATCAAATCCCATAAAAACTAACCAAAACCCCTCCCACCCCAAACAGCCGAAGTCCTCGGGCGCGTCTACGGCGTCATAACCCGACGACGAGGCCGCATCCTCTCCGAAACAATGAAAGAAGGCACCCCCTTCTTCACCATCCTCTCCCTCCTCCCCGTCGCCGAATCCTTCGGCTTTTCCGACGAGATCCGCAAACGCACCTCCGGCGCCGCGTCGCCGCAGCTTATCTTTGCTGGTTTCGAAATGCTAGACGAAGACCCGTTCTGGGTGCCGGCCACTGAGGAAGAACTGGAAGATCTGGGCGAGTTGGCGGATCGCGAGAATGTCGCGAAGAGGTATATGGATCGGGTGAGGAGTAGGAAAGGGTTGGTTGTCAAAGGGAAGAAGTTGGTGAAAGATGCGGAGAAACAGAAGACGTTGAAGAGGTGAGGGGGATCGGTCTAGCGGTTAGTAGAGCATGGAAAATAGGTAGTATGGTGATGGGTTGGGGCTATGGTGGGTTTGGATACCTATGGCGGGTTTTTAAGTAGATTCTGCGTTTTTTTTTAAAAAAAAAGTTGCCGCATATATAAGGATTTGGTAAAAAAGGATATATATAAAGAAAAAAAAAATACCACTCTTCTGGCCAATTTTTCGTGCCTAATCCCTTCATGTATCGTCATATCTTTCCTTTTTCAATTCAACACATTGGCATATCTTTTCTAACAAGGTTCAGGAAACAGAGATCCTCATCACCAAGTACGAATATTTGTATTTGTAGATATGCTGCAGCACCCAGTAATTGATTCTAACCTATCATGGCAATGGTATTCTAAAATGTTCACCCACTTGTACTCGAAAACAAAGTATTTCCATCCGTCCATTCACACACGCTCATGATAAAGAGAAAGAAAAAAAAAATATTATAGTATAAACTCAAGCGGGGCAGATCTACTCCAACCTCCATAATCCAATAGCCCAACCACCACGCAAAACCCTGATAGATACAATAAAGAAGAAGAATAAAAAGATCCCCCCTCTCAATACGGCCTAGCAACCTTCCGCCCCTCCCTCTTCCCGCTCTTCCCATCAACCATCTCCCTCCAACTAACCGGCACAAGCACATTCCCCTCCTCACTCCGCCCCATCACGACCCCTAACTCATTCCGCGCCGTCGAGCAGTAATAGAAGCTCTGATCGCCCAGAGAAATCACCACGGCCCGCACAATATCGCCGACGCGGAACATCTCGTCCATCACGACGCGGTCCTTCTCGACGGCGCGCACGTCTTCCTTGCGGATTAGCGCTTGGAAGCGGAGGTCGTCGGCGTTGAGGGGGTCGGCGTTTGTGGTGGAGAGGAGCGAGGCGGGGAGATCGTTGACGGTGGTGGTTGTAGGATAGGGGGAGGAGGGGCTGCCGTCGAGGACGACAAGGATGGAGAGGGTTGCCTGGCGCTTTTGGACGCGGGTGACGCGGGCGAAGACGATGGAGTCGACGGCGGGGAGGGTGTTGTATTTGTGTTTTTTGGGTCTTTTTGTCGTTGTTGTTGCCGGAGGAGGAGGTGGCGTATTTACTGGAGACTTGTGTGTCCGTGGCGTACGGCTTATACTGCTCCCACTCTTATTATTATTATTATTATTATTAACATTATTACCGCTCATTGCTCCAACGCGCCCCCCTTCAAGCGTCTGCGCGAACGAGCGCGCGACCATCACAAGTGTTCTTTGCTGTTGCTGTTGTTGCGATTGTTGCTGTTTCTGCAATCGTTGTCTCGACTCCTCCTCCTCCTCCGCCTTCTGTAAAACGACGGGGCCGGCAATCGAGGCGCAGACGAAGGAGTCTTGGATGTGAGTTCCAGGACCCGGAATGAACGATGAGGCAGGGCCCAATCGCTGGCCGGGGACAGCGATTGATGGAAGGGAGACCGCCATCTGGAATTGTTTTCTCCTCCTTTAGGTAAGTGGGTAGTGATGGATCTGAACGTGAGCGTTTGCTCACAGCGAAGGGCGACAATCGGTGGGCAGAAGCTCGCGGCGGGTGCGAATGATCGGGCGCGATGAGTGGGACGTATCTCCTTTGCCAGTTGACGGAACGGCAAAAAGGTTACCACATCCAAAACGAAAAATAACTGTATCTTCCCCTTCCACGAGGTCTCCTTTCTTGAGGTAGGGTGAGTAAACGCTGGGTGTTCTCAAAGCCTGACGTGATAGATATATTTTAGATTGTCGTCGGGCGATTTTGATAGGGCAGCGGCTGGGTTTGGGAGAAAAATAATACACGCGCACAGGCGCTATTGGTACGTAGACGCGCGTCTAGAGCTGACGTCATTCTTGCATGAGCTCTCAACAAGCTTGAATTACAACCGACCGACCAGTTAAAAACTTCTTGATGACGGATGAAATTAAAGTACGTAGCCAATACCTATGTACGTGTATAGACAGTAAAATAGCAGCGAAGGTACACAGATAAAATAAAAACCAAGGGAAATTTCAAGAAAAAATAATGTAAGATGATGGTTAAGTATTCTTATTTCCCACTCTGCATCTTTGGCGGCACCAAAATATTCAAAAATAGGGATCCACATATTAATATAATGCAATGGATGGCTCGCACCCACTTTCTCCGCATGTTGAATATAAATATATATGCAAATAGCTATGCCAACGACAATAACAATATGGATTCTCTTCCGCCTTTCATCGCAATCACAACATCTTCACCAGATACCCAGATCTCTAACCACTAACAATGTCTCTCCTCATCCCTCGCTCCCCCCTTTCCTACCAGGTAATATACCTCATTCTGTGATAAGAAAATTTACATATGGATGTATGGAACGTAAGAAATATGCTTATGTTACCACACCCATCGCAACAACAGCCGGAGTCCATCATCCCCTGCCTCCTGGAAATCCTTTCATAACCTAGTACTGATTCACCATCGTCGACAGAAGAGGGACAAAAGAAAGTAAAAATGAACAGAAACGAAGAAAACACAAAAAGAAGGAGAAAGCGATATACCAAAGGGAATATTTGTAAATGAGTAGAACAAGAAAGGAGTAGAGGAAAAAAAAACATAGGAAAATGAAGAGAAAGGAAAGCTGATCGGTTAAGGCTGACAAGGAAGAATAAAAATATTAAGATAGTGACTCTCATGGAAGCCAATACTGGCTGTCTCTTGATCACACATAGCAGAAAAGGGGAGAGGAAAACTATGGAAACAGGAAAACAGAAAATACTAACACGGGGGAGCTGACAGGGATGATTTATCATCCCCATACAAGTTTAATAAACAAAAAGGAATGGCAACAAAAACCACCAAACACAAGCAATATGCCCCCCGTGGAACTCCTTGCGAGATGGAAATGATGATTATCGGGCGGTATAAAACCTATTAGGGAAATGATATACGGCGACGTCAACAATACAACATTACCACAAAAATACCAACTGCTAGCACACCACCGAATGAAGCTAAACAAAACAGACAGTCTGAGATCAACCATCAACCAGTAGTTGCTTAGGACCCTGCCCAAGCAACTCCAGTGACCGCCGCGCCAAAGCAACAACCTCGCCCTCATCATCCTCAGCGGCTTCTTCATCGTCAGATTCCACATTTTTATCAGCAATCGTCTTAACCATGTCAACAATATCTTCTGAGCGCGCAATATAGCCGTGCAGCTGCTTGTCTTCAGACTCAAGAAGCTGGAGGAGCGTCCAGATTGCGATGTGCTGGAAAGTTGGGTCACCGCTGGCCAGGAACCGGCTTAGGTATCCATGAATGCCGCCGTTCGGCTCTGACCAATCTCTTACGAATATAGAGTAGTCGCCAACTAGTTTGATTTTAGTTTTCTTCATATTTTCTCAATTGTAGAGGCAAACCGGGGGGAAAGAGCTGTATACATACCCTTAGACGACAAGTTACCCAAGGCAGCCGCGCTATTTCCTTGAACTTCTATGCTTTCCGAATCCGTCAGTGGTATCAAAACATCGAAAACGCCTAGCTTTAGCAGGTGCGACTTCAGCTCGTCACTAAGGGCAAGAACTGCAATTGCGGCGGTCATCTCAGACTGCACGCTCAAGGGTACTTTCAGGACAAGCTCCTTGCATTTCTGTACGGCACCTGCCTGCAGGACAAGCTCCTTGTTACGATCTGAACTGGCTGCCAAGTTCCGTAAAGTGGAGATGGCATGGCATTGAATTTCTTCGTTGTCTATCGAGCCAAGTAGATCCACGAGTGGTTTTAAAAATCCAGCATCAATAATTGGGGATTCGTTATGAGGGTGTATAGAAATATTACGGATGCATGCAACCGCTGAGAGGATAAGAGGGAGGTATGACGACTGTAGTAGTCTGAGTAACGGCGCAAGGCCTCGAGCACGGACGATCTCGAGTTGGTATTTCTCATCGGAGGCAAGATTTCTTAGGGCAAGGGCAGCTTGGCATTGTACTTTGGGGGTAGAGGAATCCATGAGCTGCACGAGGGATTGAACAAGGCGAGATTCTGTTTGCGCGAGCTTTCTTCTATTGTCCGAATCCACTGCAATATTGCTCAGCGCTGTTGTACAGTAGTACTGAACATCGACATCGGATGAAGAGAGTAGTTGCACTAAGACGGGTATCGCGCCGGCGATGACAAGCTGCTGTCGATTTTCATCTATCGTCAAGAAAAGCAGAAAATATGTTATTAGGCTGTTGTTTGAGCCATATTTTTATTCTAGTACCAATGAGAAATGGCATACCGGAATGGGTCATGTTTAGTAGGGCTCCAGTGGCATTTCGTTGCACACGCATGTCTTTTGATTTTGCCAGTCTTGTCAAGGGGCCAAGGGCGCCTGATCGCGCGATTTTCGCTTTATTATCTTCGTGGGTGGCTAGGTTGGTGATGCAACCGACAGCATTGCATTGTACTTCGACGTTGGGTGACATCATTTGTCTTATTAAAGGTGCCAGTCCCCCAAGCAGGACGATATTGACCTTGTTTTCAGCTGGATTGCAGGTGAGCAGCTAAGAGGTTTTCAGGGTGAAGGGAAGAGGGGAAGTGGGGAAGGGAGGTATTATATGACCAGACGTACTATTTACAGCAAGGTTTCCCAAAGCTGCACTAGCCGCTCGTTGTACTTCGATATCGGGACTCTGGAGGAGGAATAGGATAGGTTCGAGGGTTTCTCTATTTACTTCCCGGACATCTAAAAACACACAAGTTCTGAATCAGTATAGAGCGCAGCAGACAGCATCAACCTTATAGGTCTTCCCAGCCAGCCAAGGACGGACCTCTTTCCGTTATCTCCGCGAACGTCAAGCTCGCGCTTCGTTGGAGGTCGACATTATCTGAGTATACGAGGGTACTAAGAGCACTAAGCGGTTCTCCGCTGAAGAAATCGGTTTCATTTCGCTGAAAAGATGGAATAGTTAGTATGGTAAAGTAGCTGGTGCTATATGAGAGCGATAGAGGAGAAGGAGGGGAACGAAAGGGAAGGGAAGGAAAGAACTGAGGCGGCCAAAACGTACGTTCTCGAGGTACTGGAGGAGATCAGCGACGGCCTCGCGTTCGTTATCTGCTAGGATGGGTTCGTAGAGACCGTCCCTAGATCGACCTTTGATGGGAGCTAGTAAATAAGATATACGGCACCATCTATCAATCTTGGAGAAGGTACCTGTCACGCAGGCCAGGCAAGCATTCCCCATATCTGGCGCGGGATGGACCAGTCCCCAAGGGACCAGAGAGATCCTCCGTAACTAACTAGACGGGAAGGGGAGAAGCTTGGAGTTGGCGAGGCGAGCTACAGCAGCAGTAGGAGTTCTATTTTTATAAAATATTATGTCCGTTTCGATAATATCACTGCGTCGGGATTGGAGAGGGCACGGAGCGGCGATGGGACGAGAGAGGAACGGCTGGATCGGTTGATAATTGAGCCTGCGGGGCGCCAAACCTAGGAAGACCTCAGGAGATCTTGGACTGCAGAGTCCTTGAGCGAGGGATATCGACTGGCTAAGCGCCGGCGGGAAAGAGGAGGACGTTGTGGGGGGGAAGCAGAAACAGGCAAGGCGCGTGATTGGTGAAAGGGAAAGCTAGCAGCATGAGTGGAAGAGACAGTAGATGGAGGAGGAGGGGGTTTAGATGAGGATGGAGTTGGATTAACTTAGAGGGTGGGTGGTGGAAGAGCTAGTCTTGTGATTGGGGTTTGAGGAGAACAGGGTCTGCCTCTGTCATGCGAGAAGAAGAAGATGGTGGTGGTGGATAGCAGAAGCGGTGGTGGTGATGTCTTGGGGTTGGACTTGGACTTGGCCCGGGGATGTTGTCGCGAGACGATGCCTTGCGCTGGGGAAGCCACCAATCGCAGCCCGGCGCAGGAAGCCGCACCAGAGAGCTCATTGAAAGCACACTTACCAACATCAACATCTACATCTACTCCCAAACACCCTACTACATATCTTATTATATTTTGTATACTATAATATGCCATTCTATTTCCCTATTCACCACCTATTTATTTCTCCTCCCCCTTGCTGACCGCAGTGCTGAATCATACGTCCTTCCTCCCCGGTCTAGCCTACTACATACACCCTGGCCGGGCCGGTTAAGCTCGCAGCCTAAATAGCTGATGAATCTCTATCCGGCATCCCGCTCTCCCAGGTGCTTGATATATATAAATCGCTAGGTCCTCCGCATATTTATTCGTGCTACACATACAGAGCGCACCTAACACAGACGCGCTATTGGTGAAAATCAACCATCCCACCAAATCCTGGAAAGCTGGTAGCCCCCCGAAGCTGCCAACCTTGAAGAAATCTACCTACCTATCAGACCGGGCCCAGAACTTATAGATTTAACCAATTAAAAAGCATCCGTGCAGACAGAGAGCCCTTCTCTCACCTCCTTGATGTGGACAGGGTCTGTTTTCCATACATACCTCGCCCAAATCCGCCACTTCTCAATCCCTAAATGCAACTGCGGGCGTTGTAGCTTGAAAAGAACGCGGCCATGCCCTGCCTGCCCCTCCCTCCCAATCTTCCCTATATTGTATCGAAGAAAATCGAAGGGGGAAGGAAGAGCGCAAAGGGAACAGAGCCTGTCAATAACGAACGAAACACTGATAAACTATCTGCCTGGGTACGGTACACTGTACACTGTACCTCGACGCAGTAAGGCCCAGCAAAGACATCCACCTTGCCCTCATCTCACTCCGTCTCAAGGAGACTTAAGACGCACATCATCATCGAATGACTCATCTCGATATTTCTCAAAGGAATCCTATAGAAGGGCTGCTCACCAGCGGTGCTGGCGCTGTACACGAGGAAGGACCCCGTATGGATACCATCCCAGCTGTCCTCAACAACGGTTCCAACTATATATATGATACAGATATATACTACTTTGTAGACGTTGTTCTGCACTTCATCGACCGTGTAAATTGAAAGAGAAGAAACCAATCCCAGTTGAAATGAGACGGGTGATTGGTTGATGAGATATAGCCTCTTGATGTTTTAACTTTTGCTAGAGCCTCCATGTCCTATGTATCATGATTATCGCCAATGATGAGCTGTTTGCTTGGACCCTGACAACTCTCCACATTTAACCTTATTATTAAAGTTATTGGGCAGTTAGTTCTTCCCCATCCATCCAAGGTACTATACAGTTCAGTACATGCATTAATCATGGCCTCAAGAGCCATACGCGGGATCCCTCCCCACACTAATCTGTACCTTCTGTCCATATTTTATGTCTTTATGAACACTTCTCAAACTCCCCATGTCAGAATGGATACACTCCAAAGTAGGTTTCGCCCGAAACTGAAACAAAGAAACTTAGGTCTAATTGTTTAAATTATGATTTGACATACATAATAATGTGTATTTTATTCATAAAATATTTAAGACAGTCAAGTAAGAGATGCCAGTTACCAGGTAGTATTGTAATGTCTGTACAGATTAGCGTTCAGCCGAAGTAAGGGGCATCAGACATTTTTTACCGGAAATTATGTGAATACGATGTCGAAACTTTTTATAGGCGGGCGTTGATGATATCGACGACTGTGTCCATTTGTTAGCATATGCAGAATGTGTTTGCATGGGGGACATGGAAGAGAAGGTGAGTCTCAGAAGGAGTAAGAAATTAATAATGTTAAGAACATACAAGCCGGCTTCAAGCTTGCTCCGCCAACCAAGAATCCATCAACATCGGGTTGCTGTGCCAGATCGCGGCAGTTCTTCTCCGTAACACTGCCTCCGTAAATCACACGGGTGTTCTCAGCGGCCTCGGGGGAGATCCTCTCACCCAGCCACTTGCGGATCGAGGCATGGACTTCCTGTGCCTGCTCAGTGGTGGCAACCTTACCCGTTCCGATGGCCCTACAGAAACAAGGAAAAAAGAATAGTTAGTATGGTTGCCCCGTTTACAAAAGTAGAGATTCCTCGGATGTGCATGGATGGCTGGGTAAGGGGCCATTTTCTGGTGGGCGTAGAAGGGGATTCAGTACCAGATGGGCTCATAAGCAATGACGACCTTCGCCCAGTCTTGAGGAGAAAGCTTGTCGGCGACAGCGTTCAATTGCCGTGTCACGACATCAAGGGTCTTGCCGGCTTCGCGTTCCTACATATGGAAAATTCTGACGTCAGTTCCCGCTTTAAAATGGAGCCCCTACATGATCTGCAATGGCTTAAAATTTCAATTTCGCGATTTGTCTTCAAAAACGAAATGTCAGAGCGATGGGCAATTAGGTACCTCAAGAGACTCTCCAATGCAGAGAATCACGCTGAGGCCGCCGTCGAGGGCAGATTTTGTCTTGCGGGCAACGAACTAAATACTCATGGAATTAGCCAAAGACCGTAGCAGTAATAGTTAGAAGAACAGTTTCAAGCACTACATGCAATAAAAGGTTAAACTATCCCCTCTAGTTAAGGAGGAAACCCTTGGACGGACGAAAGATTTGCTAAGGATTCAAGACATACATCATCGTCCTCTTTTAGGATAACCCTTCGCTCGCTGTGTCCGACCAGAGTCCAGTCGATTTTTCCATCTTTCAGTTGTTCCACGCTCAACTCCCCAGTGAAGGCCCCGTTGGGCTTATCAAACACATTCTGTGAAGAGACAGAAATCTGCCCGCTCGCAAGCTCGCGTGCGAGGACGAGGTAGATGGCGGGAGGAGCGATGACGACTTCGGTATTAGGGTCGAGTTTGGCGGAGTTGAGGTTGGAGATGATCTGGGTTATCGACTGGCCTGTGCCATTCCTGGGAAGATTGGAGGCACTTCGTTAGCTTGTTGTTGTCATTTGAGAGGAATTGGAAGATATTGTTTTGGGAGTTGAGGGATATGGACGGTTTGATTCTGGAGCGGACATACATCTTAAAGTTACCGCCGACGAAGAATTTGCGAGCCATGGTGACTGATTGGTGAGGGTTAAGTCCTGAAAAGCATCAATGATAAGGTTAGCTATGTGATGGAGGAATTTCGATACCAAGTTGGCTCGTGATGATAGTAGATTGCGGGAATAGCATTCCAGTATATGAGTTAACCGCAATTGAGTGGAAACCATTAATGCGGCCGATGGACCGGAATGGAAGCAACGCACCTTAAGAGGAGCAAAGTGTGGAGCAAGAGCAATAATAACGGAGTAATTTGAGTAATAGTTGAGGTTGAAAAACTAACGATGGGAAGAAATGAAGCAGAAATGGGGAACAAGATGGATGCGGCGGTAGAAAACGGCTGGCGGGGCATTGGAATGACATAATACTACATTTATAGTTGTTGGAGGGCTTGGCTTGGCTTGGACGGTTCGTCCTCTTCTCTTACCAATATGGTGAAGAGGTAATTGAGCTCTTTTGCCCCAGTAGCCTAGAATAGTTAGTTAGTTAGTTAACTAATAGTTAAATACAGTCGTACATTTTCATAAATAGCAAAGCTGTCTTGGCACCTGCCCCGCCATGGAAGGGAGAGAGAGCCAGAATACATATTTTTTGGCGGACATCTCACCCATAGAATCATACCTGGAATAGTCAAAAGTAAATATGAAAGAAATAAAGGAAGCACAGAAAAATGACCACAAAAGGTAATAGAGAAGAAATGTTTCAATCACACGAACAATAAATTAAACATCGGTAACTGTTTTAAGCTGGGGTATTTAGGGGTGTGTGCATGTTGATATCTTTTTCACTAATAACCAGAAAAAGTGAAGAAAGAGAAAAAGAATGTATCAATACTAATAACCATTACGAACATGTGCCTTATTGCACATTAACCGAATCCAGGGGAGGCATGCAACCATAACAATAACACACGAGGGATGTATCCAATTCAAATCCTTACCCTGTCCCTTTTCGTTCCAAAGCTAACCTGCCATTTCAGAATCCATATATGCCAATGGGGTTGTTAAACTCCGAAAAGAAAAAGTGAAAAAATAGATACCATGCCCAGGAAATATAAAAGGAAAATGACAAAAAACAGTAGAATGTATCGCAACAGTGTTGACTTTCAGTGGCCATACGTCGGATAATCATCGGGTCGGGGTGGCTCCATGTGAGGTTGATAAGGGGTGGCCATCCGCTCACTGTTCATTTGTCCAAAACCCATTGGAGCTTGGCTCATTCTTTGGTGACCAAAATGACACATCATTCACTTCGTATGTGTCTCGTTGTTGATCGTACGACATCCGAACTTCTCCCATTTGTTTAGGGTTTGTCATCCGTGCATAGTTGTCGAAACAATCATCTCGCGGCAGCTCAGGGGGGTAATAATCCGTAACGCCCTTGGGTGGGGGTGTGGGTGGGGTTGGTGGTTCGTGTACTTGAACACCCTGGCCCCAGCGTCGACGTTGGCTGTCCTTTTGACGCTTATCGTGTACGTAGTCACCCAAGGACCGTTCACGTTCGCGTTGCGTGCGCTCCCAGTCGTTATCACGCCTAATGTCGTCCTGAACGTTGGCATTGGTGCGCCTCACTGGAGGAGGAAGTGTCTGTGTGTGACGCAGAGAAGGAGGAGCCCCGGGATGGCCTGGCTGGTTTGTGAGCTGCGTTAGGGGTGGAACTACCGGATATGACACTATTGCTGAATGACGATTTCTTCGTTTGGCCGTGCTATTTCCTGGGTAGATATCCACCTCTCCGTCCTGATTATGCGGTTCGGGTCGAAGATGCTCGCCAAACCGTAAGTGTCTGCTCTTAGGGCGGCCGTGAGACCGATAGAAGATTTCGGGTGCGCGGCCCCTGGAGCCACGACGGTGCAGTCGGCCAATGGCTTCGCTCTGAGGCATGTACTTATCATGCTTATTATGCCCATCGGCGAATAATGTATCATCGGTAGTAGTTGCTGAGCTCGCATCTTCGAACTCATCAAAAAGTACGGACTCATTGTCATCAATGCTGCTGTCCCCGTCTCGAAAATCTCCATGTCCCGAGGCTTTGCGTCGCGGAGCCTTGCCTGTATTTAAGATTTTAGGTAAGCTGGGCTTTGTACGATGGTTTTTCGGACGTCCTGGAGTAAAGTTTGGGAGGCGCTGTGCTTGTGGTATTGATGGCTGTTGTTGTAGCTCCTTGTTTGGAGGCTGGAAAGGTGGATGTGGCGGCGGTGGGGGTAAAGTATTAGGTCCATAAATTGGCCCACCATTAATTACTTGGACATCAATGAGGGGTGCTTGTTGGCCGTCGGCAGTATGCTGGACATAGTGGGTGTATTGACCGGGTTGAGTATGATGGTGAGCTTGAGCATGTTGAATATGTTGAGTAGGATGAGAATATTGAGTCGGAGGGATGGGATGAGTGGGATGAGTAGGATGAGTAGGATGAGTAGGATGAGTGGGATGAGTGGGATGAGTGGAATGAGCATAATAGGGAGTAGGATGAGCAGGTTGAGCGGGTTGAGCAGGCTGAGCAGGATGAGTATGCTGAGTCGGATGAGTCGGGTGAGTAGGATGAGTAGGATGAGCAGAATGCTTATGTTGAGTCGGATGAGTCGGATGAGCATAATAGGGGGGATGAGCAGGTTGAGCAGGTTGAGTAAGTTGAGCGAGTTGGGCGGGGGGAACATATTGGGCACTCTGGGCGAATTGATTCTGTTGTACCTGCGGTGGCATTCGCGTTGGATCTTCCTGCCACGGCGTTAAGCCATCGTGTTGGTTTCCAACAAGGGGAGTCCCCATACCCATTGGTAGGTTGGTGTGATTACTAGCCGCATTCTGCCGTTGACCACCTACAATCACTTCACCAGGACCTCCATGAAGTGGTTGTTCAACTGTAGCCCCGGATAATGGCTGACCATGAGAGCCTGGCAGTGGAGTTTTTTTATCTTTTTTCTTTTTCCTCGCTGCAACCGGGGGACGAGGATCGCCAGGGGGAGATAACATGATGCCCTGGCGTACTTGTCTCAGAAGAATCACGGTGAGTGATACGGTAACGTACTCTATGGTGAAGGTGCGAACATTGATAACCTTTTTATTAAGGTGGATGTAAAGAAAATCCCAAGAAAATCGTCTATCTCCATCACAGTTCCGCCGATCAGTCATCAAATTTTCAATGTGGTCTCGCTTTCCACTCCCGAGACCTTTGTACTTTTCCTTCACGTCCTCGTTTCTCGGGTCCGTTGCCCGTTTTTCCAATTTTTCCTGGGTAAGAGGCATACGTTCTCGAGTAACATTTTCCCACGGAGATACCTTTGAGAAGTTTACCCGGCGTAGAATCCATCCTTCTAATATCCTGGGGACGGCAGGGAAATCTTCACGAGCGTTGGGAGTAGAGGCCCGGTTGAGAATTTCTTGCGTTCTGCCGGAAGTATCTGGGCCCAGATTGTGATTATTAAAAAGGTAAGTCATTCTAACGAGTTTCTCGTCTATGTACATTTGGGAATATTGACGGCCGGCTTGGATCTGTAACTCTTAACGGCTGGCTAGTGTTGGTAGGCTTGGTGTGAGAATACCCCGTTTTCACTTGGGGGAAAGAGTGTGGTAGTATATGCCGAGGTGTAACTGGTGGTTGTGATCATAAATATACCAGAACGGAAATATGCTCGGTCCCCACAGCAGCGCTGGCACTCATGGGATCTGCTTAACGTGTTAGAAACGTCTTTGGGGTACTTATGGGCTGCCCAGGAGTCTGTCTGGCAATATAGATAGATCTAGCTGTAATGATTTAAACTCGATACAGATATCGATGATCTAGGAGGACAATGATGCGGAATCAGACATATTCAATTATCGAAGTATTGGTGAAAGATGATCACACCCTTAAATCCGGATAATTAGGAGGGTGACAATATACATATACTCCTAAAAGTTTGACGAATTCCGTGAGGTCAAGAAATGATGTGATCTGTGCGCTGATATGCAAACGACGGGGGAAGGAGGCGCAGGTGTATGTCCGAAACAGGGGTTCTTAAAGGTCAAAAATTCAAATAAAGTAAGATTTGGAGGTGGGAATGTTGCGGGTTTCACCCGTTTTTGTACTGTCGGTAGAACTATCTTTGACCGCAAACAAAGCCATGCACTGCCGGTAGAGGTCATATCAATTCGAGCAGGGGTTTCCACATTTCCGATCAAGTTTGCCTGAACAAAATCGCCTAAACTCGTCGAGGATAAACTACGGTTGCCTTGCAGGACGCAGAATTTTGTCGGCATGCGCCAAGCCCAGCGCCCCGCTGCTGAATCTGGATGCTGAACGAGAAAAAAGCCAAGGAGTGTGGACAAACGACAACTCTGCCACGGTTGGCTGGGTAGTTGCAGGCTGCAGGAATGGAGGCAAGTCATGCAAAGAGGACGCCCTGCTGGAGTTCAGAGTGGTCGAAGAGAGGCTTGGGGTTGGAAACCCAAGGAGGGGAGACAGATACTTCCCCTCCATTTCCCGTCCGGTCGATTATTTCCTCCAGTGATATGAGAAGCTTGGTGAAAATGGAGCTAGAACACGCCTATCCTGAGCCGACCAATACCGATTTCTGTCAATCCATTGTGCTCAAGATAGTTAACTGGACTTCCCCCTGCAATACAAAAGTCCCTTGGCAGTCATAACACAAATCTGTCAGCTGTATGTCCATACCTTTCTCGGAGCATGTGCAGGTTATCCTGATGGTCTGCGCTTGCACCCAGTCGGCACACACCGGCCCGGAATCAGAAAATATCAACTGGCCAGCCTTGCGACTAGTTACTTTAGTCATTGCTCAAACGCTCGCCAGTGGCCGATCCTTGTCTCCTCCCCCAGACTTCAAAGAATCCGAAGTAACCCCGCATTGTCAAAACAAGCCACAAAGAAATGCACCTCCCGCGGTGGCGGTGCCCTCCATTTGTACTGTCAATGCCTCTTGGGAACGAGTAGAGAAGGCATCCCGGGATTCACATCGTGGCTGTTTTCTCCAAGACTGAAACGCCCATTAGGCTCCAATATAATTTCTGCAGCTCACTTTGCGAGATCCATCAATCGTTGAGGGTTACCACGGTCGATCCAGCCTGTGGTTGTTTTGTCGTCGGAGGTTGATACAAGATGTTGGAAGAGCCGCACTAATCTAAAAGCGGTCGCCCCACCCGCTCCCGCCCGCCCCACTAAGCGATGGATTCGCAACGCCAGGCGTGTGAGATTGATGTCTACATTCCGAGACCGAGGTAGGCATCTATGAAAGCATATACATTGTACCACACTATTAATAAAACTATCCGACCCACTGCGTTTTTCTTTGTGTGAGTGAAAGGAATATATAAAAAAGAACGGGCTGAAATTACATATATTTACTTCCTCATAGCAACTAAAATAGTGCTGGTGCCATTTGTTGAAGTTATGAGATGTAGATGCCGCAAAAATCCTGAATGAGAAGGGTTTTTTTCCGGTGTGATATTGAGGTCCTTTCATGCCTCCTGTGTCACCCTAAAAACTGTCTACCGATTACTCAATATGAAGCTGATCTGCTTATAACAGACACCTGATTTTTGGACGACCTGATAAATCTCCGATTCTTTTGACAACTGGAAGTTATTGCATGCGAGCTTCGGCGGAAGGAAACCAGCATTTCCGCTGGCAAATGCAACCCTCCAACTAAACCTTAAAGCTCGCTGTGATTTGACGTGCTAATAATTAGCGCTAAGAGCCATCACGAGATAGACTTTAGTAAAGAACAAGACCACCTCGTGCTTTGGCTGCTATCAAATGACAATGCTCGGAGGATGACTATCATAATACCAAGTAATATAAGCTATGAGGGTGGATGATTCGGTCAGAAAGTCGGCCATCTAGATTCATCATGGCTTTGAGGATTAGAAGGCTTCCCACCAACGGCCCCGCTAAAATACCCTCTTTTTCAGCTTCTCGGTGAAGGCAGAGCATATATATGCATTAACCGGTGGCATGAAGTTTAGATAAACATACGAGAAACTGTAAATGTCTCCACGCACTGAAGAATAGGAGGTTCACCGTGGGAGAGAAGAAAAAGAAACAATGGGAGACCGATGAATGGAATTGAGCCTCACAGGGCTTTTGCTTCTGATGAAATCAACCCTTGGACAAAGAGTGTGCAAGGCTGTGCTATCTACTTTTGGTATCCAAAACACTTGCCATCCGCCTCAAATTTAGCTAGTGATCTAACTCACTAAAACTCTATCAAACCGGGATTTTCTTTTTCAGTGATTTTGTGATGCACAAGGCTGAACAAGGGATGAAGTGGGGGTTTGATCAGCAAGCCAATGTCCACTACAAGTAGTTTTCTAATAATTTTCTAGAACACAGAAGATATTTGAACATTCTGTCACATCTTGATGATGCATGTGTCAGTGCGTTCTGTGAGCTCACTGTTGAGGTTCATGCATCATCATATTTAAAAGAGGCACTTTAGAGTGAAAATTTGGCAGCTTGTGTGTAAGTGATTACTCTCGCTCTGTAGGCACCCTCCTGGTTTGAAGCCATCATCAACTTGCGTGGATTTCAGTCAAAGTTCAGTGAGTGTTCTAGCGGCTTAAACAAGATCACCTGCTTCAGCAGGAAGTTGGTGTTCCATGACATATATTAATTCATGACCTACTAGGCCTGCAGTTTGAAATGTCACAGCGACAATTACCCCAACAAGGCCAAAAAATAAGCGACAGGAAAATATGGACAAGCCATATTTCCTAATGCCCAATAATGAATGGTAAGCAACCAGGTTGTCTTTATCTGTCCACTTCCTTTGGCCCATATCAATCAAGATGATTCCAGGTAGGAGTGTGGTTTGTAAATAGCATGGTGGCACCGATGGACCCAGTGGTGACTGGGACAAGCCCTGCAGCTGGTTGTATTCTTCTAGTATAAGAATTGCAAGTCAATTGATCGGATATGCTTGGACTAAACGAGAAGGAGAAAAAAAAAAGTGGGATGATATGCCCAGACTGCGCTCGATCAACCCAAAAGATATGCATGCATGACGGAGCCGTTAGTGATAGTACATAAATCACAGACTGAATTCTTCCAAATACACTTTAAGCCCTTGGTAGTATCACCACTTTGCGCTTTAATTTGATCGCCATCACAAAGACAAAGCCACGGTCAAAGGGCCACACACAGCCTTCCCCGTACCCTAATTGTCTGTGAACATAACACACGTCAAAGAATCAAATTCCGCAGAACATGAACCCTTGTCAAACAATGTCAATTTATGTTGCCATAATCTGGACATGTGCTGGCACAGACAACATAGGCCTGGACAGTACATAATTAATACGAGATTTTCGTCCACTCGGCTTGTTGCCTCACTTTCAAAAGAGGGCCTCGTTTCTTCGCTCCTATTCCTCACAAGATCGGAACGTGGATATACTCGTATTTCCTGTCATCGCATTTTTACAAATTAACTCTTCTGGCTGCCATTTGGGGAGGACATCATGAGGGCGGTGAAGTGGTGAGAGTAATTGGGGCATCGTCTTATACTAGCGTATAGACAATTAACGCAGCCGCCGCCGCTCTGTTTCGAATTTGGGAATATCAACCCAAGTTCCCCAGTAGGATGCCATTGGATCAAAAAGTAGGGACGAACGGACTAATCTGTTTATCGATTCAACCTTGCTCCGTCTCAGCTGGGATGCACCAATGCTTTATTGAGCAGCAAGTAGGATGAAAAATCAGTCCAGGCTTCCACGCGTATTCGACCGCTATTGGGATGCGGGCGGCCTCTTCAGTACCCATGTCAACACGTCGGATGCGTTTTTTGCAAGTTATGTAGGTATGAATAGCGTCAGTTGTATAGTTACTTTCAGGAAGAAACTGAGATATCCCACCCCTCAGAAACCAAGGAGATGTATTGTCAGGTAAATGTGCTGGGTCTCTATGTTAAAATATGTTAGTTTGTCAGAATCTGTAGGACGTCTGAGTGGTTGTTATTGGTGTAGCTACCGAGGTATACCGCATCATGGGAAGTTGCCTTCTATAGTTTAGCGCCATCCCGATCGGGTTTAGCGCAATATCGCTGCTTTCTTGACTATATAAACCACTTCCTCCCGCCGCTCGAACAGCTTCCCTCCATCGTCCCTATTTTCCCTTTCTTTCCTCACAATTTTCTTGTCTCGTGTGTGCCGCGCGTCCCTTCCCTTTGGCCCCGCCGCCAGCGTCATACGGACCGGCTGCGCCGCAGCTAAAGTGGCTCTCGACCTGGCGACTCTGTCCACTTCCCTTCTTCCCCGATGCAATTTCGCCTCACTCTACGGTCCAATTACTCTAAAATTATGCACAGACTGAGCTCTCTACTGGGATATCTGGTCTGTGAGGGACTGTGTCTGGCTGAGGTTTCCCCTTCACTTTGTTGATCTCATTTTCCTGTCGGATACACGACCAGCTATTTCTTTACATCCTATGATTTGGGTTCTGCTCTTCTATCCTATCAGAGCTGCCAATCCCATTCTCCGCCTTGGTACTTATTGTCCTTATCTCTCCTTTTCGCAGTCGATCGGCGAACCTCGACGTTTCTCACCTGTGGTGCATGCCGGTGATGGGCGGTCTTATGACCATCGTTGAGATGGTACGCCAATGAAAGAAATGCCTCAGCACGGCAGAAACGGTATCTGCCTTGCTACGCCGCGGATTATTACGCGTCAGGCCCTGACCAGAGTGCAAGGTCTGGAAGGTTTGGTTGGTTGCAAGGGTGACATGTCCGGGCGAAGAAAAAAATCTCCCCGACGATCCAAGCCTCGCGGTGTGGCCGATGCATGACGTGGACATGATCGAAACTGCTCCAGTGCAGGTGAATTCTTGGTCATGCTATGTTCACTCTTGACCAGCAGCAAGATACGGAGTCGACAAATATGAAGGTCCACTGGATAAGGGACTTGGCCTCAGCCTCCTGGGTGCTAAAATCGACCCGGAGAGACAGGGATGATGCGACAGTATGATGCGACGTCAGAGTTTTCCCATCTTCACGATCTGCACTTCACGATGAATTAACGGACTGATTCGCTCGTGGAAATTCGTGTTCATGCGATAAGAACATGCATTGTAGTGGCTACGGTCGCATGACAATCATCTAGCACCCCTTCGGTCGATGCTACAGTTTAGGAAATAAAAAGCGAGAGGGATTACGATCTTCCTTTATTTTCTGCGTGGATGGCAGCTGGTATTGCAAGGTGGTAGGTGACGCTCATTTTCCTGCCGTGTTTTACCAGGATTTGGCCGACCTTTCTGTCATCCTGGATATTGGGCTCGTTCAATTCAACATTGGGGGGGAGAGGGGAGAGGGGAGAGATAGGACAGAGGAGCTGTAACCTGATTTGGTATCAATTTTCGCCCATGATGACATCTACGTCGCTGCGTACTTTCTGCGATTAAGAGTAAATTCCTGATCGGTGCATGGGTGCTCTGCTACAACGGGTGGGAGCGGTTCTTGGTCCATGGTCTGACCCTGTAGACTCATTTTGGGGGTAGACGCTTGTACTGCACTCCCCTTTCAGCTCGCCACCAGCACCCAGGGATGTTGCGAATGGAAATTTGCATTTCACCAGGGAGGGGATAAAAGCAGGGCTATCAATCTCGCTTCGCTGGCAATGGCCCCCTTAGGGCGTCATGATGTTATATTTGGATGCGGAGTCCAACACAACGGCGAGTGGTCTAACTTGACCCTCCATGACGCCAACGTCCCTGCGCCGTGGTGATTCTTCCTGTGGGGAAAATGTGATGGAAGCGAGCAGGTAGAATGGCACCAGTAGCATTTCTCTCATTCGCCCGTGTTGTGGTTGTCCTAAACATAAAAGCGCCACTCTCCCGACCAAAATTGTCCCTCCAAAAAAGCTCAGAGCGCTACGAGCACAGCAAGCGCACCGCATATCCCATCACTCCACTCCAAGCAGCAATTCCAACTCTCCAACGATGACACCTTCTCTGCGGGAACATGCTGCGGCACACGAGATTCCAGGTAGGTATAACGACCTTGAGTTGCTATCCAAAATCTAATCTGTATTTTGAACAAGAATCCTTGACGACGAGCTTCTACAATCCCCAGAGCTCACGCGAATCGAGTCCTCCAACTGTGGAACAACTTCTGCCCCAGTTCCTACGCCCGCACCGTCTCGATCAGTTGACAGCGAGCCTGGATCGTCTCCAGAAAATCCGATTGATCTGGAGGATAGTACAGATCAAGAACATGACACTCAGCCTCAGTGTAAATATCGAGAAGCCTCACCCCTTGGAGGTGATACCGAGCGTGACAGTGATAGCGAAACTGTTGACGGAAGGAACAGCAAGGCAACGTCAGCCTGGAACTTGGAAAAGGAGTCGCAGGCGCAGCCACAGTTGGGTCACTCCCAGCAGGACCCGCCCGGGCAGAGACAGAGGCGATCAATGCAAGCGAACGTGAGTTTCCCTAATACTGTGGGCTGCAGAGGGCATACCTTGACGAATACAGGATGTCTTAGCAGCGCTGGCAGCGACAAGGAGAATGTAGAACCATCGTCACCGCAGGCTATCCCCACCGAACTAGCAGATAATGTCTCCGGGGACGGACCCTCGAAGGACGCCCATGCTACAGTCAGCGACTCTTTCGCACCCCGCCTTGAGCCAGACGGCCCTCATATCCTCCTACATCGCGAGGCTGGGGATGGGCGCCTTGAGTTTCTCGTGTGGGCGCCCATTTGGCGGTCGGAGGGTGATGTTGCGAATGTTGCTCCGGATCAGCTCAAGCGATACAAGGAGAGGTTGGACGTCGGGGGGTTGCCAGCAGGGCCTCTCAGGCGAGAAAGCGAGCAGGGTCCCCTTTTCCAGAGCTTAGGAGATCATTACGGCTGAAGCAGCCGCGGCAGTGCTAAATATAGGTTTTATGGACGGGGTTCGGCGGATACCCCTTTTTTCCTTCTTTTGTTGTCTGATGTTACTTCGTTCTGGCTCTTTTATTGTGGCGTCTTCGACAACAGTATTTTGTCTCGCTGGTAGATTTGGCGTAGATTTGGCGAACATGAGTCTAGAATACAAAGCCTTTGACCATCGTACTGCCTTCTCTTTACATGAATAACTACCGAAAAAAAGAAACGCGGTAGGAACTGAGGTACACCCAAATCTCGTGCCCCCTTTTATTACCAGAGTCCTACCCCAAATTGTTTCATTCGCCCCAATCGTCCCTTTAACATTTCGCAATTCCACCTATGCCAGAAAACAGAATGAAGCCAGGTCTTCGGTGCTCGGGATTTTCCCATTGACAGTACGGGGTTCAGAGCATTCTCATTCATCCCACTAAAGTCAAAGACAAACATTGCTCCCCAATCAAAGAGGGCAACATCCGGGGTAGCCGTATTCCTGTAGTACTTTTCGCCTGCTTTGATATCCAACATGCGTTTCTCTCAAAATGCGTGTGGTGTTGCTGGCCTTGGGCATCATCTCGCCTTGCTCGTGCATTATTCACAGTCGCGATCGCTGGTGTGAAATCAGCAACATGTAGGACTTTGGTGTTTTTCACCTCCAGGATGGCGATGGTGGTCATCTGGCTGCCATTACAATACACCCATCTCACATCGGTTCGACAACCCCCATTCGAAGTTACTTCGCCTCGACAGAGCAAGCTTCCAGCAGCTAGGAGTCTATTTGCCACAACATTGACTGGGTGGAGAAGGTAGAGGTTCGAGGCGCGAAGAACATCGGCTTCCGTATGAAGGAGATGGCTGTTTTCGAGCTGAGGCATGCGCTGTCCGAGGGGCCCTGCGCTTCCTTCATGGGTTGAAAGTTTACTGCGGCCAGCATTGATAAGAATCGCTGGATTCTCAGCTATGAAGGCCGTAGGAGCGTCCTCTTGGACCGTCGAGAGTTAGATGGAGTGAAACTGGTTCTTTGGGATGACGATTCAGGCTTAGAAAGCAATCTATTGGACCATACACGAAAGGTTCTAAGCTAAGCAGCAAAGCTAGGATTACACCTAAGAAAAGAAAACCGCAAAATGGGTATTGAACAAATAACATAAGAATCCACACTTCAATTAGCTCTGATACCATCAATCGCCATGTCAAAAGCCTTGATGATTGGCCCATAGAGAATCTCTGGGTCCTTAGGTGTCCCAGTGAAAATTGCATCGTCACGTATTGGAAACAAGATGCTACGCAACTTGTTGCAAAGGGATTTGATGCAATTGAACTCAGGCGGAAACTCCTTTGCTAGAATGCGCTCAAAGCCATTGGCATCGACATTCCCTCGTTTAGCATTGGCGATCTTTTCGTAGTTTCCGGTGTACCACTTCGTGAGCAGACTCGGTGTAGGTTGGCCCTTCGGATTGCTGATAAATCCCTAGCCGCGACGAGCGTACTGCTAGAGAAGAATATAAAAGAACGACTCGAGATCATGTCGATAGGTATGGTCAACGTTGAGCAGGACCTCAATAGCCATGAACTCCATGGTGCCGGTGCGACAGCGTGCGCCACTTCGCCCGCTGCCGAGCTCCTTAGCGAGATCCATATCAATCAGCATCCCAACGAAGCCAGTCTTCTTTGCATCGGTTATGATGATGTTATTTTCAGAGATGTCTCGATGAAGCATGTTTCCTTTGAAATAAAGAGATCTGTGCGCCTTGACGGCATCGCGAAGAGCTTCCAACAACTCCAACGGGGCCTCGTATTTGTGGATGGGCCGGCCTGCGGGAAAGATGACAAGACAGCGAAGAACGTGGTTGTCATACGGGCTGTTGCTGGTAGCGAGTAGACTGGTCCCCTGGGCTTCTTCCACATCATATATAACCTCATTCCGTGGCGGACTTGATCGCTGGCTGTTGGACCTAGACCGCTTTGATGATTTTGTGCCTACATCAGTCGATTTGCGTTTCCTTGATGGACGCTCACCGGTACTCTCTGCGATAGTAAGGCCATGGAGCTCGCTGAATGACCGGGAAAAGATGCTGGGCAGCCGAGACTGAGAAAAAGATTGAGAAAAGGATGACGTGGCACTGAGAGGACCACGGAAAGAGTAGGGTTTCGTAAATGCAATGTCTGAGCGCATCTCTTTGATGCTGGTGACGGGGCAATGACCGACCAACCTGGAGATGCCTTCGACTCCTTTCTGATTGGCCAATCTGAGAAGATCAGCTTCAGGCTTGCGCCTGTTAGACGTCCAAGAAAATTTGGTGACGTGGTTCCAGTCCTCAGTCCGGAACCTTTGTAAGATAGCAAGACGTTCCGCGGCAGACAACTGCCCGCTGACGGGGTGAGAGGATCCAATTTCAGCTGCAGCCTCTTCATCGTTTCAGCCCCCTCCTGCTCGACGTGTATGAAGTGACAGTCGCCGTCTTGCTCTGTGAATGTGTCCAAACCTAGTTCATCCTGGTTCATCATTGTGTAGCCAGTGATCACTTGTATGAATCGTTCTGGCTCGTTATGTATATCGAACGCCCCAGGACTGTAGCATCCGGAGCGGTCAAAAACCCACACCTCCATCTCTCGTCCGCAGATTGTAAACGCGTGGATGTAGCGGCGCGTCGGTTGACAGGTGAACACATCTCGCACGTATCGGCCGATCTGAACTAACGTCCTTTTCACGCCATTGTTGGACGCCTTAAGCTCGCCAATCACCTCAATGTCTTTCCAATTGTGCTTTGTGTCCGAGGGCTCTGGCTCTCCAGTCTTTTGTTTGATGATAAGATCGATCTGCCGCTGGGCCTCAGCGCCAGTAAGCTCGTTCGGGACCTTTATTGTATAGTAGTGACGACGCTCCTTTGAGAGGAGATCGTCCTGCAGTCGGAACAACCAGTCTTGTACCTCATTTTGGGTAGGCGAGTCAGGAAGAGCGGACCATTTGCCATCGACGTGTTGGTCCTTTATCAACTCATAGATGCCATGAGCACGATCAGTCCATGTTTTTCTCTCGAAGTATTTTTCAAAGAATCCTTCCACATCCCGATACGTACAGCCTCTAATCTCTTCAAAGACCCTTGTCTCGACAAGCCGGCGAGTCTGTTCGCCGCCTTATTATGACGCGGAGGAATGCGTGATAGGTGTGCTGTCAAACGCGGGTGGGACACTTGCTGGTGGGGTCACTCTCAAGAGCTTGGTGATGAGATCGAGAACGGCACTCCAGATGTCAAAGTCAGATGCCTTTTGGATGATAAGCTTCACGAGCGGACGGTAGTAGGTGTAGCTGAGGTCTCCTTTTCGGACGCGCCCAAAGAGAAGCGCCAGTTCAGAGGCTACGTCACGACTACTGAACCTCGACCGAAGAACAAGACCTGCTTCCGTATCTGCTAGTCCTAAGAGAAGTCGCGATATTGCCTTCTGGCAATCGTGTTCAGAACTGTCATTAGCGCCGTCAAGGGAACTGGCGACGGAAAAGGAACGCTCCACGTCTTGGAGTGACTTTCGTAAGTGGTCGAGAGATTTGCGGAAGGGATGGCGCTTAATAATGTCGCGATCGTCTTCCGATAGAGAAGCCATCGTATTGCGTGGATGGGAAGAGGAAAGGCCGATCAAACTGGCAAGGTTCAGAGGTTGTTGAGCAAAAGCACACCCAACTGATGTTTTGCAGCTGTTCGGATTCGGATTATCCAATACGCCGCCGCAGCGCGAGACTGCTGCGCCACTTTGTGGCAGCAACGGGAGTGGCTTTCGATATGCGAACCAACCAATAAAGTGGTGAGCGCTTGCGGGATGGATTAGAGAGTCGTGGCGCGGGCATGTGGCAGTAAACAGAATTGATCAGTTTGTCGATGTATCGAAGGTGCAAGGTCAGATAGGGATAGCGGCGCTTATATTCTGTGGTGCTCTCATCGCCCCGTGTCTTCGACTTGGGGTACCGTTTCCAGGAAGTTTCTTGGCGACGGGAGATTGGCAAGGTCGTTTGTCGGCGCCATTTGCCGAGAAGTTGTTGGACTGTAACAAAACGCTGAAACACTAAATGCCCCTCAATTAGTTTTGATTTAAAACATTCCTGGGAGCTGTGCTAAATTTATCCAATGACTGTTCACTTGGCATGATATAGTCTCGGGGAAAATTATTGGCCCCGAGTTCGACGAAAAATGTTGCCGCCTTGCATGAAGACATCACGTAATCAGAGCTTGTAGCTAGTTAACGGAAAGGCAACAGTGTGAGAGGTGTGGAGGAGAGAACAACTCTATTTAGACACCCTTGGTCCGATATTGACATGTCATTGGTTCATGACTCTGGCCGGGATACCCCTCAGCTCGGGCACACCAGGCTGAATAACATGGCTAGCTGGAACATTCGGATCCAACTTACGCCCGCGGGCATAATCGACGGTCACATCACAACGTAGGTGGACCACTACCTGGACTCTATGTAAATTGTAAATGTGGGATTAACCGTGCCAGGCTTACTCACTACCATTAGTGAGTGCGCCCCACCGCAACGGTAATATTTTCAATTATCATTATTCTTCGTCTTCTAAATATCATTAATCACCACAATCATGTCTAAATC